>APFE031124144.1:0-11700 GCA_000404065.3 Pinus taeda | reverse complement strand
GGGTGCCGAGTGTCACTTGTCTTTAGCCCTTTCACCAATCCAAACTAGCCATTTTTCACTTCCATGTGTTAGCCCCTAGTGGCACCACGTTAGTGTGCTAACATTGGCATTCTCCTCATCACTATGCAATAAAATGATGTCGTGTTCCAACATTCAGTTGTTTCTGGTGGATTCATTAATCATCATGTTATTTCTATTCGATATTGTCATTGATATGTTGGATACACTATTGATTTTTCCAGAACTTGCACGTCTTTTAATGTCATTAAATAATGTGCATCTTTGTGCGATCATGACAGATGATCTGATCTATCGACAACTGAATTGCCCAGAACTTTCTCATTGTTTAACCCTTTAATAATTTGGGTTTGGTCCTATAGTTTTCCCTTGCAAATTGACCCAATGCAATGATGAGTTTCAACGGGCCATAACTTCTCACCCCGGGAGGGGTTTTTCTGAGCTGAATATATCGTTGGATAGGTATCAGTGAACTCTATGTGACCATGTTATTTGTATAATCTTTTGGTCATCATAAATTCATCAAAAACTTGAATAACTTAAAGCACTCATATCTTCATGCAATGAGGTCCTACAAGAGGTCAAGTTGTCACATCCCTTCACAAAGAGCCTTGTTTCTTCTTTGATCATCAAGTGTGGTGGTGTTGTTGTCCCACACTTCCCTATGACATCAATAACATCTTGTTGTCATTAATGAAAAAAATATGTGCAACAAAACAATCATTACAAGAACACATTTCCCTCCACCACCCCCTCCATGGATGTTAAGAAACCCATCCCCATTGCATGAAATCCTTGAAATCAAGCATGTACTCATCTTACAGGTAAACATTCCTTATATAAAATTTGTGTCCTAGGATTCCTTTTTGGCTTATAAGCTTGAATAAATGTTAGTTAGAAGTTAATCCTTAGTATTATTTCTTAAACAAACTTAATCTATGAGATCCATCCTATTGTGTTGAAATTATCCTTGAAATTGGATCTACATTCATAATTAAACAAAAAATTCATTTTACAAATATTAAATCTTAACATCAAGTCCCTTACATATTTTATGAATTTCAAAGCATTATAAATAAAAATAGATTATTAATTTATTATATTTGTAATCACCTCCTGTCCACCCCCTTAAGGATTCTCAAGCTAAGGAAGATGTTACATGTTGTTTAACTTGATCTTCAATGTTTGTTATGAAGATGGATTTATGAAAACCCTCACTTTTTAAGTCTTGGGAATTTAATTTGATGTAACTATTATGTTCAACTTGTACAGATATTCCCGACGTTATAAAATTTATCTTGATCCAAGTCTTGGATCAAAAGTTACACTCATTTAAAGTTTGATTTATTAAAAGAGGCCTCATCATCAAGTTGGTCATGTGATAATCACATGGCCTCTATATGTCTTTGACAAATAAGCACAATGGGTCCATCTAACCAGGTCCATGTTGGGTTGCTTGTGTGCATTGTCATTGGATGTTAAACAAAGGAAAAAGAGGCAATAGGAAATACCCTAGTGGGTAAAGTTCCCATATTGGAATAATGGTCGAATAGGGCCCTTGTCTACTTGCATGCTTGTACCATATTACATCGTGTCCGAACTCCCAATGACAGGCAATGGGTGGTGATATTTTTTTGTATTAAAACCGCGACCAAACCAACTAACCCTTGTCAGCACACCCATTTTTCATGTTACAATGTGCAAGTAATCAAGAAGTGAGTAGTGGCAAAGTCTATAGAGTTATGGTACTCCTATGTCCACTCACATTTGCATTATGTTTTGTAATAGTTTTACATTATATTCGATTTGTGGGGAAATCTAACGCTACAACATTATACTAGCTCTTACCATCCCCAAACCACTAGATCTACAAATTCATTCCTCATGCAATGTACTCAATGTGGGACCCACCAGGTGATATCGAGCTCACCACAAATCTAACCTACCATAAGAGTTGGTGCCCTCATCATGCCCCAGATGCTCGGATCAAATATTTAAAGTGGATCCACACCTCAAATAAAAAATGACCTTTAGAAAACATATTTGTCCCTACAATATATCCAAGTTGCACTCAAGGGAACTTTGCTTAGCCAACATCGGACCCTAGATCACCGAATCTCTATAGAAACATTAAAAAAAAAAATGGAAAATCAAGAAAATGTGGGGATTTTACAAAGATCTCATAAGACCAGGATATTTGCCTAGAACACCAAGTTTCTAAGAATGGTTTCCTCGACTTAAGCATAAACTCTCATTAACACGAATCACTATCCAAATTGGATAAAAGGGTACCATCAAGGCCTAAATCACATCAAATCCTACATTAAGAGAAAGACATGGCTCCTAATGCCAGTTCAACCACTTCAACACTATACAAGATGAAATATGCAAGACAATCCACTTTTGAGATCTATTTCAAGTCAATTAACTTTGTTAGCGATTATGATTTCGTTATGCATTAGCCAGGCATTCAATGTTTGTGTGACCATTCATGAGGGTTACAAATCATGCATTAAATAATGAATCTCAAGGTACTACAATTGATTGCAATACTTAGTTACAACAAAATATAATTGTTCATAAGCTCATAAAAACATCACTTCATTCATAGGCTAACTCACCACCAACTCTATCTAGATATGCATTTAACATCCAACATATAAATTAAACTCATAACATGTAAGATGGCCTATAATATAGGTTATGGCATTAAATTTCCCAAACACATAAATATATAAGATAATTGAGAATTTATAAATTAACAGGTTAGCTAAGTGACTTCGGATAATTAGTCACAATCATTGAAGTGATCCTGCAATTCATGAAGATGGCAACCATTTCACTATTCAAGCATTCATTACCACCATGAACAATTAGGATAGCTAGTTAGCCATGAATGTACAATGGTTCATGCATTCATTCAAGAATTATATAAAACCATATATTGCCCAATATCACAAGAAGCATGATCATCATCTATAAATCGAATATGCATAAATCATTACACTTATCCAAGTGAGTTAGATTAGTTGGAAACTAAAGAAGGTACTTCCACTCTCCACCCAATCGTAGGTCAGCTACATTGCAATATTTCTTGCAACTAACCACCCACGAGCCAGATCTAGAGTCTTAAAGGATGCTTGCATAGGAAAAATTCACATCAATTGCTAGATCCAACACTCAAGAAATGGAGTCCACTATCTAGTAGTTCATCAATTTCTCTATATCAATAAGAATTGTAGTAACTTACTTACTCTTTGAGTTTCAAGCACAAGGGTTCACCCAACTTCTAAAGGGTATGTTACTACATTTCAAGGGATTGAATCCATTATGAAGGTGGTTCATCAGCTAGTTGGCAAGCACTAAGTGGTTCATTAGCCTAACTATAAGCACTCAGTGGCTCAATTAACCATTCAGCGAGCACTTATTGATTCATCAACTAAACAACAAGAACAAGTGGTTCATTAGCCTAACTATAAGCACTCATTGGCTCAATTAACCATTCAGCGAGCACTTATTGATTCATCAACTAAACAACAAGCACAAGTGGTTCATTAGAAAAATAGTAAATGTTAGAGGGGGTATGTTGCTCAGTTCTAGGGATTGATTCCACTATGAAGGTGGTTCATCAGCCAGTTATCAAGCAATATAGTGCTTCATTAACCAACAAAAAACAATAAGTGGTTCTTTAGCCTAACTGCAAGCACCCAATGGTTTAATCCAACCTTCAACAACGACTTAGTGGTTCATCAACACAAAAAAGAGAACTACATGTTTAGTATGCTCCATAGTTCCAGATTGCTTAGGATCTCCCAATTCCCACTCATGCCCAACAATTAGTCCACCATAAAATAGAGGAAATACAAGCCAGCCAAGGGCAAACCACCAAGAATTCAACAAGAAAATCTAGCCTAAAACAAATATGAATGCTCGATTGAGCTGACACGAGTGAGAGAGAGTCGTCCCCCTCCCACTGGCCCCTTAATTTTCCTCTATTATGCATGTATTTATTTTTTTTTCTATCGCATCCCGATGTGTTATACGAGAGCACCAACTTCTTCTTCGTTATGTGTTCCTGAGAGTGTGCTTTCGCTATATTTTGTGCATTTTCTCTTGAATATTTGTCTCTTTGATCTGCAATAGGAAAAGGGGAATGGGACCATTTTCCCTTCCACCACTCCAATGCAATCTGTTAATGACCGTTAGTGAACTCTCATAAATTAATTGTCATCAAAATGCTACCAACTCCAGTTCGACCCCATTCACATCATATCAAAATATGTCCGTGAGTGACTTCTCTCGGTTGCAAGTGACCTCCGCATTTAATTCAATTGGGTATCGGTCGTGACTAGGTGAGCAAGTAAGTGGCTTCAAACATTAAATTTGGTTGGGTGTGGCCTTCAAAATACATAAGTAGGAAAGATTCCCTTAGACCAATGATCCATAAGATTATCCATTTTTCAGTTGTTTTTAGTTAGATATAAGTCTTTTGGATTAATCACATGTTAAGTTTGGTCGACATTATCGAAACCAATTATTGTTTTTTATTAATTAATTTTTAATAATAATTATAATTAAAAAAAATTTACATATATATTATTTCATTGAAATATATTAATATTATAATAATCTTTTCTTATATATTTTTTTTTAAATCGCCATTCTAATACTATTTGTATATTAAATAAACGTATATTAAAATTAACCATATAAATTTAAACACGTTATAATTTTCAAAAAATTACTTGATGACTGTTTTCGAGGTTCCCAATTTTGTATGCCCCTTTTGTCATTGGATTAATCTTTACCAAAATATCTTATTGTATCCCTATTTTGTCTTTTGGTTTAATCTTTACCAAAATATCTTATGCTAAGATAAGGAAATTACCATTATTATGTTTTATATTAAAATATGTATATTAGGTTTAGGAGATTATCGTGTTTTATTATTAATATTATGCTTTAAGTTTAAATTTGGTAATCAAAATTAATTAAAAATTAATGTGTTTTATATTAATAGGTATTTAGGTTTAGGAGGATTTATGTTTATTATATAATATTATGATTAGTTTAAATTCGGTAATCAAAATTAATAAAAAATTAATGTAATTAAATTTGATAATTTTATTATTATTATTAAAAGTATTTTATATATTAAATAAGGATATTTAGTTATTATATATTATCTAAATGAACTATAAATCTTATTTATTAATATAAATTAATTAATACATTTCTAATTATTATATCAATTTCAACTTTAAATTGGAGTTGTCTATGAACTGGACTTATTGAGATTCCGGTGACGGAATCCGGCGGAAAGAATTGAGGGTTAATCTTGTTTTTAGCAGCTTAAATTGGTTTTTTTACTACATATTTGCGAATTTCAGCACCTGAAAAACCCCTGGGAGCAGATTGTGCAGAAACTAGTATCACTTGGGATTCCAATAATTAGCTGCCGGTTTTGGCCGGAAAAAATCGCCGGGAAAGCTTTCAAAAAGTGCGTTAGTAGACTACTTTGCATTTAAATTATATTATACCTTTTTAATATATATATTAATTTAAAATTAAAATATCAAAAAAAATTCTACCCTCCAATTTAATTATTGCAAATAAGGACACGTAACAAAATCAAAATACATATAGTTTACGTGTGTCATCATCCAATACAAATTCAATTTATGAAACACATAATCCACGTAACAACCAAACGCAATGGAGGTGGAGAAACTTACAACTAACTGTAAGGGAGACCATGCAAGAAGCGATGTGAATCAGAAATATGGCACACTATTCAATGGCTTTCTCACTATCCTAATTACTCTTAATAATCATGCCACCCTTACAGAGAAGCAGGAATCCATAAATATATCTCGAAAAAGGAGTCCAGAAAGCGGTGACATTATTGGAGTGACAGGTATTGGCCGCCCTCATGCGTCTATGGCATGCCCACAAATTCTGGTTGAAGTGATCAAATCGATTTTCAGAAAAGAATATCATGCTTTGATTTCAACGGTGGAGGTGGGGGCAGAGAGCTTCGCCCTCAAATCCTTTCGCAGTATTTTTCCAGAAGGAGACTTGGGAATTGCGTGGATGAAATACACCTTGTGCAGCTTTTTGTAGAACACCACCTGTTCAAAATTTGACCATATATTTAGATATTTACACTTAGTAATACATATAATTTGATTGTAGATATTTTTCAAATTTGATGGACAGGGCTAAGTCAAATTTGATGGACAGGTTAGAATCTACAACCAAGATATTTCTGAACAGTTTAAAATCTACAATCAAGATAATAGTTTAAAATCTACCATCAATATAAAGACTAATTTTCACTTCCAAATTTATTTTAATAAAAAAACCTAAATTTTCTTGAATAGTTTGGAACCCAAAATCAAGATAAATAGCTGGGATAGTTGAGAATATGCAATGAAGATATGTAAAAATAGTTGAAAATCTACCATTAAAATAAACTAGATAAATTCATTTTTAATAAAAATATTTATTTAAAAATTTTAATCTGCATCAAGAATTTTGAATTTTGAATCTTTACAAAATATATCATAACATAAAAAATATAAATAAAAATTATCACTTCCAAGAAATTAATTTATTTTAATAAGAAAACAATTTACCTGTTTAGCCACAAATTGTTTGATTTCATCTTCTGTAAGATCAAATCCATTTGATCTCACCACAAAGGCTACTGGAACCTCTCCTGCAACTTCATCCTTTTGACTGCTCACACAGTTTAAGAAAAAAATGATGTTAAATTGTTTGCAAAAGGTTTAGTTGGCATTAAAAGTGTGTGAGATTCATTCAGATCAGAGACTCACGGTACAACTGCTGCATCTGCAATAGATGGATGGGTGATGAGAATGGCTTCTAATTCAGCTGGAGGTACCTGTATATCAGTAATGAATGGCTGATTAAAAATAAGATTAAATTTAAAAACAGAAAAACCTAAAATAATCCATTATTTTTAACTTTTTATTATAGATTTAAGAATATTTTCAAAATGTAATAGACCATGGGAATAGAGATGAACAAAGTTAAATTGTTTGAATGAGATCTATAAAATATTTAAGATTGGATTGTAAATTTTTGAATATTCTCAAAATTTTAAAGCAAAGTTAATCGTGGGATTGTGTTCACATAAATCTGAACTAAATCACATTGTTTAATTTTGATCATATATATTAAATCTCTGAAATTTTTCATATGCATGAGATTTATAAAATATCTAAAATTAGATTACAAATTTCAGAATATACTTAAAATCTTAAAATGAAACTACATATTAGACTCTGTTCACACATTTAATGTGTGAACACAGTCAAACTGTTTAACTTTATTAATATAATGGATTGTAGATTTCTGTGGTTAAGTTTTTTAGAATCTTTACACGGATATTTCACAGTTTTCATTTTTGCTTTATCGACGTTTTGAGCTATTTTTTGAAATCTAAGTTACAGAATCCGAACCTGAAAACCCTTATATTTTATAATCTCTTTCACTCTGTCCACAATGAAAACTTCCTCATCGTCATCAATATAACCAATATCCCCAGTATGCAACCACCCATCTTCATCAATAGTTCTGGCTGTAGACTCAGCATCGTTCAGATACCCTGAGAAAACAACTCAAAGCTCAATACAGTGGCAGAATTCGGCTGAATCCGGGAGATAACAAAAACAAAAGCATTTAACTTTAAAATTATAATTTAACTGCAACATGGAAACCTCAAAATATAGGGCAAATATGGCAGATTATGGGGTCTCTGTGACCTCTCAGCAGTACTTCAATTTTCAGGCCAAGTTTTCTTTCATAAATTTGAGATACCGTAAATTCCGATGTATTTTTTTTAAAATGGTGTGGAATCCAAAGTAAAAATCCAATTAGTATTTGGTAACTACGATTTTAACGCGTGACAGGTCACAAACTATTGTAAAACCAAAAATACCGGAAAATACGATTACCTTTCATAATCTGGGGCCCTCTGATGCAAATTTCTCCAGGTTGGTTGTAGGGAAGACACGTGCCCGTGTCGGGGTCAATGATCTTCATCTGGGCATTCCGAACAACCGTTCCACACGACCCGGACTTCATCGGAAAGGGCTCCTTAGCGAAGGCCAGACACATTGATAGCACCGGTCCTGCCTCTGTCATACCGTATCCCTGTCCAAAATCAATACCACAGAGTAGAGTTTTAAAAATTCCTCTTTATGCTATTATATCAGATAAATACTATTATATCTGTTTATCTGAGTTGACTTATTTTGATTGAAGATTTTGTGTAGCAAACCAGAAAAGGGAAAAGGTATTTGTTGAAATTATTTAATATATATTTTTTCCAGAACGAAAAAGCTTCATATTATATGAGAAATATAAGAGTTTCATATTATATGAGAAATATAAGAGTTTGAATTTTAGATACATTAGAGATGTTCTAATAAAGTCCATAAGACAAAATAGTCTAATACTTCTATGATCTGCATGGGACAACTAGCCCATCAAAAAAAATAACTAAATGCGACCTATGAACTATAAATTATTGCGGATCATATAGGATAGAGAGGCTATATGTAATAACATAAAGACAACATATGCAGATTGAGGCAAAAATATAGATCATCAGAGACTAGAAGTCCGGGAATGTGAATTCATGGATCTGGAATGTTTCTCCCTCGGAGTAAATCTCTAAACACCATAAACCCGGAGTAGAAAGGAGCCCTGATTTTGAAAGTGCATCCGCTTTCGAATTTTTGTCCCTGCTGATGTGCTCAATAGAACTACCAACCATGCAGCCCAAGTAATGGTTGATTCTATCCCTCCATCCGGCCAGGTGCGGCGCCCATATATGACTTTTCCTTTTTACCGAATCAACCAAAATTTTCGAATCTCCAAAAATAGCAACCTGCGTTATCTCAAGGAAGATACATAATTTTAAAAGACCAGCAAGTGCGATGGCTTCAGCCTTGTTATTGGAGCCGAAACCACCGTTCCAATAAGTGGAAAAATGTGTGTATTCATTCATCATGATGAAGAAACCACAACCGCAAGAACCCCGCTGTGCTATCCCATCGAAGAAGGCAACAGAAAAAGATGAGTGATCCGTTGATCGCAGGTCGGGAGGGATTTGATTGTTAAGTTTATGCAGACATTTATACTCTACTTTCTCTGGTTTGAACCTGTGATTTTTTAGGAGGAAACACATGCTCTGAACTATTAAACCCACTCAAATTATAAAGATGGCCTTTACATACTAGTAAAATAGAATTTGATGGTCAAAATAAATTTAAGATGAAATTTGATAATTAAATTCACCAGAAAATTTAAAATGGAATTTGATTGTTAAATTGATAATTTATTAGTCAAATAAATCACTTGAAAATCTTTTTTGAAATTAGAAAAAATTTTCAAACCATCAAATTTAATAAATAAGTCTCTTTTGAAATTTATTTACCTATCAATACCATTAAAATCTCACGGCATGGATCCATAAGTGCCAAATTTATGGAATCTCCAAAATCCTATATTGAATTTTGAAACCATAAATTTTCAAAAAAATATAGCATTAAACTATCTTCATTTATTGTAAATTTTCTTTCGGGAAAGAACATTTTTCATTATAAAGTATAATTAGTGTTCACTTAGATTTGTAAAAATGTGCACATATAAATATTTTTAAGCTTTTTAAAAACTGTGTTTAAATTAATTTGATTTAACTTAACTTGTTTATTTATACTTTCCCATAAAAAAAAATTCAAGTTTTTATTTATACTTCCCCATAAAGAAAATTCAACTTTTAAAATTGTTGTAGAATATAAAAAAATAATTAATCTTAAAAAATCAAACATTTTGATTTTTAAAAAATTCAATATTCAATGTGACCACCAAAATATAATTTAATTGTAAAATATTTTAATTATTTTGATCAAAATTTGGTTATATATTTAGTATCCAGAAAACTCTTGAAACATTTCAATTATATAAATTAAAAAACTTAGAATTTGTAATTTTTAACACATTTTATCCCATTTAACTATATAAAAAACGAAAAAACAAAACTCAGAACGATTAAACTCGGTTTAAAAATCTCTGCTCTTTCCCTCAATCATTAACATGGCACTGAATCTGCCTATCCCAATATTGACCATTCAATTTTTCTTGATATTAAACTATTTCCATGTTACTAATTCTACTTTAAATTTAAAATATTATGTTTCATTGGACATAATGAATTTGTTAAGAATACCATGGGGCAGAAAATATACACAAAATAATACAAAAATATAGAGAGGTATGGAAGCCAACCTGACCAAAAGTGGCTTTGGGAAGTCGTAGCCTCAATGCATCCTCCAGCTCCTTTCCGAGAGGCGCGGCACCGGACAGCACAACCCTAATGGACGACAGATCATAGCTTTCCACGAGCGCGTTCTTGGCAAAGGCGAGAACAATGGGAGGCACGACAGGCGCCACCGTGACCTTGAACCTCTGCACCAGATCCAGCAGGCTCCCGATCTCAAACTTGTGCATGAGCAGAATAGCAGACCCAGCCCTGAGCGAGCAGAGCAGCACAGAATTGAGCGAGTAGATATGAAACAGAGGCAGTACGCACAGCACCACATCCTCAGAATGCAAATACAGATTGGGATTTTCTCCATCGACTTGTTGGGCGACGCTAGAGACGAGCCCCTTGTGTGTCAACATCACACCCTTGGGGAGCCCCGTCGTGCCCGATGAATAAGGCAGCGCGACCGTGTCGTCGGGCTGGACGATACAGTCTGCAGGGCAGTATTCGTTCTCGTCGCCGTCCAACAAAAGCGAAATGTGTTCGCAGCCCTTTGGAGGGTTGTCGATGGTTATCACTTGGACACCATGATTCTCCATTAGGTCCCTCAGCTTTTCTACGCAAGCAGCGTGAGTGACAATCAGCCGGGCGCCCGATGCGCCCCGCTGTTTGGCAATATCGGAGGGAGTGTAAAAAGGGTTCGCCGTGGTGGCAATGGCACCAGCCATGGACGCCCCTAGGAAAACAAAGACAAATTCGGGGCAATTGGGCAGCAGCAGCATGACCACGTCCCCCTTTTTGAATCCCAATTTGGCCAAACCCGAGGCCACCTTGCGAGATATCAATTCCACTTCGCCATAGCTGTAAATCTTCCCGTTCGACCCCTGTATCAGACATGGCTTCTCTCTGAGCTCGTCCAGTTTCTCGAAGCAATACGAGTGCAATGGAAGATGGTATGGAATATCTATGTCTGGAAGCTTTGACCGATACAGAAAATCCATGCCGCCCTCATTCAATACCGCCCCTTCTTCGGCGTCATGCTGGTTATTCTCGTTCTCAGTGGACCGTGCCATGGGGGGAGCTGACTGTACCTCAATCATGGCTACTCTTAGCAAGAAAAAAAAGGGAAAATCTTACAGAGAAAGCACTAGATTTGACTTAAGCTCCCCCACCCCCACCTACTTGTCCCCTGAAATCAATAAGAGAAGAAAACACTAAACACTCACAGACTAATTTACAGACGACAATGGATAGATATAAACTCTGCTTCTGCTGCTCTGTTCTAGCTATTATTATTCATAATTGGTGCCCCTCGTTGAGGGGCTGGTGAGTGTGTGTTAGGTGGATTTTCAGCCAGAATTTTTCAACTTCTTCTCCTCACTCTC
>APFE031124138.1:2511-33606 GCA_000404065.3 Pinus taeda | reverse complement strand
AAGATAATTACCCTCTCCCCAAAATGGATTTCATTCTGCAAAACATTGTTGGTTCATAAAGGATGTCTATGCTTGATGGCTTCTCAGGCTACAATCATATTCTTGTTCACCCAGATGAACAGGAGAAGACAGCTTTCACTACACCATGGGGAACATTCATGTATGCAAAAATGCCCTTTGGCCTCATGAATGCAGGAGCAACTTTCCAGAGAGCAATGGATATTGCTTTTGCTGAAGAAAAGGACAAATCAGTGGTGGTTTATCTTGATGATATCATAGTTTTTTCAAAGAAGGAAGAAGACCACTTAAAGCACCTTGAAAGGGTCCTACTGAAGTGTAGGAGGTTTGGTATTTCTCTAAACCCAACCAAAAGTATTTTTGCCTTAACTACTGGCAAACTGCTTGGACATATTATTTCTGAAGAGGGAATTAGGATTGATCCTAATAGAGTTAGTACAATTCAAAAGTTAGATTTACCAAGGAGTAAGAAGGAAATTCAATCCTTTCTTGGGAAAGTTAACTTTTTTAGAAGATTCATTCCTAACTTTGCTGAAGTGGTTAAGAACATAACAAAGATGTTAAAGAAAGGAGCAGATTTTAAATGGATAGCTGAAGCAAAGAAATCATTTGAAGAGATCAAGAGAGCACTTACTGAAGCACCAGTCCTCATCAGCCCAGATTTTACCAAGGAGTTTTTGATCTTCACATTTGCTTCTGAAGACACAATTGCTGGAGTTTTATTGCAAAAAGGAAGTCAAGGTACTGAACAACCCATTTCTTTCTTTAGCAAGACATTGGCTAATGCTAAATTGAAATATAATATCTTAGAGAAACAAGCCTATGCATTGGTGAAAGCCATTAAGGATTTTAGGATTTATGTTTTGCACTCTCACATTGTTGCATACGTGCCAAATACTGTTATAAAAGATATTCTTATACAAGCTGATCCAGATGGAAAAAGGGGAAAGTGGATAGCAAAACTGTTGGAGTATGGCATTGAGATCAAACCCACCAAGTTGGTAAAGGGTCAAGGCCTAGCCAAATTGTTGAGTTAGTCAAATCTGGACTGTATTGATATTAATTTAAGCACAGAAATCTCAGAAATTTCTGAAAATGAAGAAGAGTTGGTCCCAATTAATGAGAAATTCTTGATCTCAGAATGGTATAAGGATATAGCATTTGTTTGCAGCATAATAGAGCTCCTGATAACCTTTCAAAATCCAAAGCTCGGTTTACCAAGTTGAAATCTCTCAGATATTTTGTATATGACCAAAATTTGTTTTGGAAAGATGCAGGAGGAATATTATTAAAGTGTCTCATTGAAGAAGAAGCTGATAAAGTAATTGATGAGTTTCATAAAGGGGATTGCGGAGGTCATCACTATTGGAAAGCCACTGCAAACAAGGTTTTGAGAGCTGGCTATTTTTGGCCAACTATGTTTAGAGATATTTATAAAAGGATAGCCACATGCCATGAATGTCAAGTGTTTGAAGGAAAGAGAAAGCTCATGCCAATGCCCTTGGTTCCTATTTATGTTGAAGCACCTTTCCAGCAGTGGGGATTAGATTTTATAGGGGAAATCCATCCTCCCTCATCAGGACAGCATCGCTGGATTCTCACAGCCACCGATTACTTTACAAAATGGATAGAGGCAATACCCACAAGGCAAGCAAATGATTCAGTGATTATTTCTTTCTTAGAAAATAATATATTATCAAGATTTGGTTGCCCAATCAAGATCATTACAGATAATTCTCAAGCTTTCAAGTCCAAAAGAATGATTAATTTTTGTCATCAATATCACATTTCCGTTGGACATTCCACTGCTTATTATCCACAGGGAAATGGTTTAGCTGAGTCTTCAAACAAGAGTCTTGTGAGAATCATTAAGAAGCTGCTGCAAGAAAATAAAAAGGCTTGGCATTTGAAACTGAAATATGCCTTGTGGGCTGACCAGATTTGCATAGAAAGATCCATTGGAACATCACCATATGAGCTTGTGTATGGGGCATAGGCTATATTTCCAACATCTCTCGGAGTACCAGTAATGAAGCTGATTCAAGGATTAGAAGAGGAACCAAATGCTGTACAGCGAAGGATAAATCAGCTAATAGCTTTGCAGGAGAAAAGAAATGAGGTGTTTGACAATCATCAACAAAGCCAGAACAGGATTAAAAGAGCATTTGACAAAAAGATCAAAGAGGTTACATTCCAGATTCATAATAAAGTCCTGAAATGGGAATCTAGAATTGAAGAGAAAGGTAAACATGGTAAATTTGAAAATTTGTGGAAAGGGCCATATCAAATTTCTGCTTTCCATGGGAATAACACCTACATTCTGCAGGAGGTTGATGGAACACCATATGCTGGAGGACTTGTTAATGGCAGGTTCCTAAATCATTACAATTGATTGAATCTCGGCCAAGTGCCTCACAAACATTGTATATAACCGTTTTATTAGTCTTTCTTGTTGAAAATAAATGACAAGCTGAATAGGAAGCTTAAGCCCGAGGTGAAGGCCCACAAAGCTAGAAAGGAATGCTTGTCAACTCCGTTTATTTTTTCAGAAATTGAACAAAGCACTGGACCTACGAGTTCTTAGTGTACTACAGGAGCACACTATCCCAAGTGGAGCCACTATCATCACTTAGATCTAAAAATTTGATGCATATAATTGTCTGTCCTAGTCTGATGACAAAGGTCTGTGTTAAAGTTGATTTCATTTTATTTTTCTCACTTAGGATTTGGAGTTTTAAAAGTTTTTAACTCAAACCATACTCAACTCCTATTGGTTCTCCTCCACCCATCATTTTTCCATAGTCATGTCTTGTCTTATCCGAGTCACCGTGTCTTTTAGTGATTTCGCAGCGTAATCTCATTTGCCAGTTTCGCAGCGCAATCATGGTTAAGCAGTTTCGCAGCGCATCATGATTAGGCAATTTCACAACGCATCATTAGAATTTATAACTAACAGCGCTGCGAAATCATGGATTCGTGCATTTCACAGCGAATCTTTCCCGAAATGTCAAGTCCGTAGGTGAGTCATCAATTGTGTCCACTCATGTTAGTTTGTGTACCTCTTGTATCACGTTTGAACGCTCATTTGCCACTACTCCACCAATAGATTGTTTATATGCACAGAAATATCATTCCCAATAGATTTTAACGTGCATAGACCTTAATGATGGTCGTAAGTGCTGCATGAGTGACAAGTCTACCTGATTATGTCTTGAAGTGTTTCAATGAAAGAATTTGAATTTCAAGCGAGGCTGATTTCAAGCGAGCCTGATTACAAGCGAGGCTGAATTAAAAAAGAGCTGAATCACCATTTTGACCGGAGCTGTTAGACTTTGTGTGTGAAGATCTCGAAGGGAAAAATGGAGAGAAAAGAGCACAGATCCGGTAAATGTCAGAGGACTGAACCTGAAGGCCTGGACATAGCGTTGAGGGATGAAGGCGTGAAGAAAGCGTTCAAAGATGCCGGGTGGTGGAACTTTTGCAAATAGCTACAAGGAGGACATCCGCAGGTAACTAAAGAATTTGCGCTAAACTTCACTGGTTTAAATTCAAAGATAGCTATGCTAGAAGTACAGGTTTCTCCAGAATTAATATCTGCTGTGACAGAGATCCCAAGAGGATGGGAAGAATGCTTTAAAAATTTTAAGTTTGATATGAATCCTTGTAAGGAGTTTTTAAAGGAGGCATATGTAAATGAAGACTTAACAAAAGCAGTGCCTAGAAATTATGTCAAGGAACATTATGCTCTTCTTCTCACCTGCATACAAAAATATTTGACTGTGAAGGAAGGTACAATAAGGTCTATTCTTACCATTTTAAATTGCTCTTGCATTTCACCGGGAAAGTCTCCATAGACATTCCTTTCTATTTGTTTCGCAGTTTGAGTAAGATGTGTGATAAGGTGCAGCTGAGGAAAGAGGACTGTGAAACCTCTTTATTTCATCATGGTTTGATTAAGTTGCTAGTTTTAGATGGCCTCCAAAAGATAGGCAGAGACTGGAATTCGTTTATTTTCATGGTTGGATTCCAAAGCAAGACTGGCATTACTCCACAACCAGCCAGAGAATTCACCATAACTGAGCTTCAAAAGGAAGTAAGAGCTAAAAAGAAAACCAAGTCACAGCTAAGAAAACAAGTGAAGCCACTAATCATTCAAGAACAACCTCAGAAATCAACAAAGGAAAAAACTCAGGGTAAGAAGACTGTACCTGAAACAAGCAGATCTGAAGCAGTCTCAAAGGAAAGGACAAGAAGCCAAATAAATAATGAAAAAGGTAAAGCCATAGTTGTTGAAGAGAGCCCAGTGTCTAAGGCAAGCTTGAATGATTTATTACAGGCCATTGAATTCGAGCAGTCTGAGCCAGTTCATATTGATTTGACACAGTCACCGCAAGAAGGTAACAAGAAGTCTAAGGCCTCAAAAAGGCTTAAATTCGATGAGCCAGGTGAATAATTTATTTTTAAACCCAGAAGACCTATTACAAGGAAGCAAGTAAAGGAAGCGCTGCCAAGAACAGAGGAAACCGAGAAAGTTAGGCAAAAAGATACAAGCAGAACAGTCATTACATCTCAAGGAGATAATATAGCATCCATAAAGAGCCAATTAGAAGTATCTAAATGTGAGATTGCCAAACAGAAGAAAACTGCTAGAGAGTATGCAGTCGTGTATGCAAATTATCGTAAAGCTGTGTGGAAAGGAAGTGAAACCCTAGAAAACCAGTTAAATTCAGTAGTGGATGGCCATGCACAATTTCACACGTGGACAGTACCAGCAATCAAAGAGGCCAAATACATTAGAAAGATAAATATGAACCTAAGAGCTGGGAATAGAGCTATGAAGAAGAAAATTTAAGACCTGAAGGCACAGCTAGGCCAGTTACCTGCTAAATGGATTTTCTTTTCAGGAAAGGTTTTGTTCCAAATTTTTGTCAAATTTGCTTAGTCTTATTGTTTTGAAGACATGTAACTCCCTGCTATACATATGAAAAATCAAAGGGAGTTTTTGGCAATCAAAGGTTTGGGTGATAAAGATTTCGGGTCAAAAGCAAGTTGTTTCAAATAATTCAGCAGTTTTGTAGCGCGCTACGAAACTGCTGTAGGTGATGATTTTAACGCAGACAGGCAGTTTTGTATTATGAACGGGAATTTTGAAAGAGAGACACCTAAAGGGTACGTAAGACATCAGATGGAGCTACAATAGTCACTCAGATCAAGACAGGTGTACATTTAAAAAGGTGGAATATTTTAAGCCAAGTTTAAATTTATGTTGTAAAGCCCCTTTATCACCGTTCAAAAGGTATTAAATTATTTGCATACAAGAAACTTTTGCCTGCACACATGTCCATCAATGCAGCCTACAACACATCAAGAACGTGGCAGTGTTCCATATTTTGGGTTATTAAAGGCTAGAAGACATGTTGTTGTACATTCGAGCAATTTGAGGAAAACAGGAACCGAGAAGCAAGGGACATCTCCTAATACTACTGAGCAGTTAAAGATTCAGCGTTCAAGGTCAATATGGAGTATTAAACATCCAGCTCATCCAAATCGAAAGAGGACCAGGTGTCAAAGAACAAGGAGAAACCAATATTGCATGGAAAATGGAGTTAGAGTCATATTTAATTTAGAACTCTTTAAAACTCCAGTCAGCACGTTATTGTATTTAATAGTTAGTTAAATAGCTGATAGGTGTCATTAGAGATAGTTATCGAGTTATCAAATTCCCCTCATGCTAGAGGAGGAAGCTCGAATTAGTTAGAATAAGGATTCTATATATAGCTGAAACAACAATGTAATGAGGGTTGGAAATTTTATAACAGAGTACTGTTTTGGCTTATGTAAAGACAGAGTTCGGTAATATAAGTTGGTTGCTTTTCTTCTCAGGATTCATGAAGGATTTCCATGTTCAGAATGTGTGATTTTATTCTTTCCTTAATGTCTTTTACAGTTGCATAGATGTGTAATCACTCAGAATTCACTGATTGTGCTCTATTTTCCTGTATGCATTTATGAACTGTGGTTTTATATGAGTTGTGTTCTGAACATCCAAATGCTAAATCCCCTGACTTCTATGTAAAGGCAGTATCATTGTTTACTGAAGTATGATTGACTCCATAGGCCCAATGGAAACTTATGTAATGCTTGTCCATCCTTCATATTTGTCAATGTTATTCCACAAGAGTTAGCCATCTAACTATTAGTCAAAATCAATAACCCTTCAAGAGAGCCCTCTCAGGCTAAGGAGGCTAAGCCTTAGTCAAAAGATTGGTTTGAAACAGTTACTTGAAGTCTTCCTGATTTGCAGCCTTCCAGGGCTTGATTTTGAGATAACACACTCAATGATATCCATGATGATGAATCCCTTGCATGTGATTAACAATACTCCTCACCATGTCTTCTCTTTGTCAGCTGATGGGATGGATCCTTAACTTGTACAGGTGAAATTTCTTCTGTGAAGTCATGTTGCACCCATTGTTGTTCTTGTTCCTGTTGCAACTCATTCATTTGTCTATGTAGCTTCATGTTCTTCCTAAGTTGTTGCTTCAGCAAATGCAACTCCTTCTTTGTTCCATTTTATGCCTTCACACGATCTTCATGTCACGTTGTCACTTCATAGCTCGAGTCTCCAAAGTTGCTTTCATTATAAGTGGATCTGCTTGATCTTGCAACTTTGTTCTGCCTTTGTTTTGTCAACAACCTTCCTCTTGCATTCACTCCATTCATTTCACTCACTGCATTCGGTATGTTTCCTTCAACTAATGTTCATGATGCTACTCGCTATGATGCTACTGTTTGATGTCCTTGTCTATGAACAACTTGATGTCTTTGTGGGTAGGCAAGTCCATGGACACTTGATCAACTGCATCTCCAAGTGTGATCTGAACGGTGTCTTCATATCTGCTCTCCTAGAAACCATTGTACCTGTACTGCTGAGAGGAAGATGAACACCTGGGATACTTGAAGACATGGCAACACTCATGGCAAGCAATCTGTCAGTCAAAATCCAAAATGAACATGAGAAATGACTTGCAACATACCTGGGTGCACGATGATGAAGGTTGCACAAATTCTGCAGAAGGTCAGGAGACCAACTACCAAGACTGCACAAGGCACAGTCTGGGAAGCTAGGAGTCTGAATGACTGTTGGAACTATGCAATGCACAGTCCACTCAGGTTGCGAACTGTTGGGATTGCGCAATGTGTAATTCCAGCTGGGAAGGACTACTGGCCTACAGACAGATTTGCACAATTTCTTGGGCAAAGTAGCCATTGTCCTCTAGAAATGTGGAGGCTAGTGCTGGGAAGGAATGCGCAAATCTGGAGACGAAGGTGGACCTTCCTTTCCTAGATTGCATAATGCAGCCTTGGTGAAGGTAGAGCTCGGGCCAAGGTTGCCCCGACTCGCTAACCGGGAACTGAAAGAAAGTATGTCAGTGAATGCATGGTGAAACTAAGTGATAGAAGAAGTGATAAAGAGTGCATGCAAAACATGAATGAAAGATTCAACAAACAAATCAACATGCTTGTGGGTGAGGCAGTTCACCAATTGTGCGAATGTCTGTGCAAAAGAGTTTCATGCATTTGAGAGCACTAAGATAGCAATGGAAACTGAAACAGAGTTAGGAAAAGCTAGTATACATGTAAATGACAACAATAATTCAAACAAATAAAGCAAATAGTACTCCCACAAGAGAAAACACAAAAAAGTGGTAGAAATGCAGCACAAGGCATGGGAAGCGAGCTTACCCAAAAACAGCTGAGCTGAATGTACTGACTACCATCAGAGCTGCAAAGTTGATGTGAGGAATGAGTTCTACAGTGTCCGATTGATTAGTTTTGATAACATCGAGGTTGTAATGTGCATGCCACGAATCTAGGGGAAGTGATACTTGGTGGGAGGTTTCAGAATTTCTCCTTTAATGTAACCTCCAACTGCTAAACATAGATCCCTGAAACAAGGGATACCTTTGCATGCTACCTTGGTAGAAACAGCCCATGCATGCAAGTCTATTTTGCTCAATCCTAGAGGGAACTGGGCAACTCATTTGTACATGTAAGGGACTTCTCCACTACTGAAGAAAAATGTGCATCTCTGGCTAGGAATTGGGTTGGCTACCCAAGAGATTTGCACAATTTTTGGGCAAAGCAACTGATTGTTGCCCAAATTTGCACAAATCTTGGGCTGAATAGCTTGTTGTTGGGAAAATCTGCACAAATTCTACGAGGAGGGTTGGATGGCAAGATTGTGCAATCCCGGAGCCTAGCAGGCTGTTAGAGAGGACTGCGCAATTCCTAGAGGGAAGGTTGGTTGCCCTCCAGAAATGTACAATTTTCAAGGGGAAGTTGCTCAGCCTACAGCTGGACCTAGTCCGAGTGAGTAGCATATGAGGGGAGTGGATCAGCTGTGATTGGTAGGCTGCCTTTGTGTGTTGGCATTATGACATAGGCTTGGCACTATGGCATAGGTATTGTCCTTGATGGAAACTCACTCGGCAAATCACTCAGATGATCGTTCAGGCTCACAGGCTCTTAGAATAAAGGAAAAGGAGGTATACATAGGTTCCCGTTGACCAAGCCGCGTATACACACGAATTTTCAGGCCAAAAGGGGTGTAAGCATGTACACGCACTTTCATGCACAGAAAAGCGCGTACAGTTTGGAAAACTTGGTTTTTGGTCCTTGGTATTTGGACCTATGGTTTTGGACCATGGTATCTCGTCCGAAGTGTTGAACCCAGGTATTTGGACCCAGGTATTAGTTCTAAGTGGTTTTGGACCATGGTATTGAGTACGGCCTAAGACTATAAAAGGGGAAGGAGATCATTAGGTAAAGCAACTCAAGGGTTGAATATCTTATGAAGAGCAACATCTAAAATACTGGTCATTGGGTTATGGCTCATAGTTGGATTTGAATCAAGGAGGAACCTGAGTGCTAGAAGAAGTTATATTGATTAGTCAAGATCTTAAGGCTTGAAGAGAAGTATCTTTGTGTGATTTTGATCTTTTATATTTGGCGCATGACTTGGTCTATACATCTGATGATCTGGGTATAACTGATGTCTGAATAGTTGAAAAGGGTAAATTATCTTTTACAGATCTATACATAGGTTCAACATAGCAAGGGCATGTATACATGTTGGTTTGGTAATTCAAAATAGTGTATACGTAGGTTTGCCTTAATATAGCAGCATATGCATGTAGGTACTACATATTGAAGTAGCATATGGCTCATAAAATATGTTTTAGCTGCTTCCGTTTATTGCTACAGTGTTTTGGGTTCAGGATTGGTTTCTGGTTACTGTTACTATATTCTGGTTACAGCATTCAGAGAAGTGATTATTGATTTAGTTTTTGGTCGGTGCAAAGGAGATTGGTTGATGTAGATATATTTGATGTTTGATTGATGTTATTGATGGATCCAGTTTGAAAATTTATGAAACGTGGTCCCTGGAAGAAAAGAGAAGGTTGTAGCCTTCTATAGGTTAGCACCTACGTACTAGTACATCAGCTAGTACAAGAGATAAGGAGGTTGTAGCTCCCTTCCAGGAGAAGCTGGAAAATGAGAGAAGGTTGTAGCCTTTTGTAGGTAGAATCCTGCTTACTGGTATAAGACTGCACTAGTACATAAATATTGTAAAAAGAAGTTTCTTATTAAAAGAAGACAGAGATGACTTGCAGCAAGTGGTTTTCACCCACATCGGGTTTCCACCTTATATATTGTGTTCATGTGTGTGATTGTCTGTACTGTTTATTGCACTTGATTACTGTTTTATGGTTTTGATACACAGATTAAGATCAGCTAACTAAATTAGAAGTCTGCAAGATATAAGCGGTTTTCTCTAAACATAGTTGCATATATACACAGGTTGAATTAACAGAAGTAGCATATATCAATTTGTTTTTGGAAATGAAAAATTGTTAAATTGCTATTACTGATTCACCCCCCCCCCCCTCTCAGTGTTATTTCCAACATTGTGTGAGGAAAAAACTAAAGCCTGAGTACTTGATGAAGCAAGACAAAGTGTTGTGTAAGGTTGGTAGGGAGGCTCCAAAACAGGCTAAGGCAAAATTTTGGAGGGTGGTTGTAGCCACTACAATAGTCATATAGCATGCACTGATAGAAGTAAGAATTTTACAGGTAGAATTTTGAAAAAAAATATCATAATTCCACTAAGTGGTGATGTAATCACCACCCATTTCACTAACCAATTGACAAGAAGCTTTGAAGGAGGAGCCTCAAAGCAACAGATGAAGAACATCTTCTATTATGGTAAGAAATGGGTCACATTTCTACTTTTGAATTCCCTATCAAAGATCTAGAAGGAGTGGCACAAATGCACATAATTCCCCCATCTTCTCTACCAAACTTTCATGGTTTGGCAAACAAAGACCCAAATACATTCTTATTTGAGTTTGAAGTACTTTGTAGAGGATATGATTATTGTACTAATGCTCAAAGGTCGAAAGTGTTTCCTCTTACTCTAAAAGGAGAAGCTCTCCAATGGTTCATGAGCCTTGGTAGGAACTGCATCCAAACATGGGTGTTATGGGAATAAGTACCCTAGGGCTTTGGGTTGGAACCCTAATAGAGCAAGAGCAAACTAGAGTAAGAAACACTCATAAAACTCAAGAAAAATTCATATATAAACAAATTATGCAAGAGCGATCGTACCCAGATTTCATTCGTTATAGTAGGTCCCACAGGGTTCAGACCCTCTGCAACTCCCGATGTTCTTCAGACCTGAAACTCATTCAATCCAAACATACATAGCAATATAGAGGTAAAACATATTCACGAGATTTTAACTTTATATCATATAAACTAATGATCAGTTATACATCAAAATAACATTCATACATGAATTACAACATGATTTGATGCATAAACAAAGTTATTTTCGGAAACAAGACAACATTTATTTTATTGCAATAAGATATAAATAACACGGAGAGAATTCACCTGAGTCTTCTTCTTTAGCTCCAAGCGGAAGCATTCTCTGGATCCATCCAGTCCCAATCTTCAACAGCCTCCTTCCATAACCAATACCATGATATTTCAAGCAAGAGGGGGAATATCTATCATCAAGGAAACAAGGGTTTCCTGAAACTTGGGCAAGTGCATGAAGCACAAGGATACTCCAGATTTAGTCAAGGATAATTTCAATATAATAATTCTATCTCTTCTTCTCCTTAAGGCCTTCTGATAAAAGTCTATTTATACTTCTCCCAATTAGTTTTTTAGTTGGGAAACAATTCGACCATGGGAACCAGGAGGTAATCAACAGGTAAAACCTGTGAACTCCGCTCACAATTAAGGAAATTTAATTTATTTTGGTGTTTTAACACATATACACGGGTTGGGTATTGACTAACCTGCGTGTACATGTTTTTATCTCATGAAAAAGTAGCATACAAGGAATAAAACATTGCTTTTAAAATATTTGGACCAATTCTGGAAGGAGGGGCTGCCCTAGGCCATAAACCAAGCATCATAAATACCAAGGGTGGTAAATGGTGCTATAATAGATGCCCCCTAATATATGAGGTCGGAAGGGGTACATGATGGCTAAAATGTATTAAATATATGGAAAGATACCTGTCGAGATTGAGAAGGACTTCACGAGAATTCAGTCTGCCAAGCCATCAAAAGAGATCAGAAAGAAACTGTTGTCTGAGGAAGGCATACCCATGCTCAGAGAAAGTAAATCATGTCTGCTTATCAAGTACAAGCGGATCCAATATGTATACAAGTATAAAGAACTAAAAGTACATAATGGATCATCTGATCATGATCGAAAAAGTGCATGTCTGAATATGACATATAAGAAGATGATCAATGAAGCTAAAAGATGAAGCTGATCACTGATGTCAAAAACTGATCCCAATGGTACCAATTGAACATGATGGAATAAAATGATACTACATCGCAACTCGAATGCCAGCATATCAGATGTCGCTATGAAGAACTGCAACATATACGATGGATGGTGTCAACTAGGAGTTATAGGAGCAACTGACAAGTGAACCAAAACATGTTGATGCAACCCAATGTCTTCATCGACTGTCGTGGTACATTTCTACACAATGGGAATAAATGATCTAAGGTCGACCACATGAGAAATCATTTGATTACTGGTCATTGATGTACATTGTTAACAAATGTGAGACTACTCACCAATAATGATATTGAGAGTCAAGGTACCCAGTACAATCTAACAAGTCTGAATGAATGAGTTGAAGTTAAACACCTAAAAGAATCTATCAATCAGGGGACAATGATGGTTTCCCACTATCGATAGTGAAGGAATCTTGCCACTGATGACTACAAACCCCAAGGTACTGCCAAATGGACTCTAGATCTTTATCCTAGAGAAAATGAGCCATAGTCGATACGAAAAGATCCGCTAGAAGGAAGGCATTAAGGCATCCTTCATCAATCTAGCGCGAGCGTAACTAACAGGCCAATAATTTGGAAGGAATCAGATGAAAAGGATATAGTAACCCTACCAAAGCATGTTTCCGATGTACACAAGATGTAGCTAGTGCATGATAGAAACCCTCTGAACCAACCAATAATGGAAGTTGACAAAGAGGCGAGGAATCCACCAATAGGGTCAAATGGAAACCAAGCCACTACATGAATCCCAATGTGTGATAATGAAAGCTGATGTCAAACACAAGGGAAACCACTCAGTCAAAGACCCATAATACTGATCAATGCTGAGCACAAGGTGACCTATCAATAATGAAAATAGGGCTAGGGTGCGGCTCTAAGCCTGCCCTTAGAGCAATATGTCATGGTCGATAAGGACAAGACATGCCAGCAAGAAGTCAATGCAGACATTCTCAAACTGGCATGAGCACAGGACCAATATAACTGATGAGATGAAAAACATGACACTGACAACCAGGGATGGCCGACTGAAAATAGGTCAAGAGACACCGCAGAGAGCCTGACTCAAGCTTACTTCTCTTGAATAAAAGCATGACTCAATGATGACTATATGGAAGCATATGATAACTCTGTATAAGTTTGTTATGTAGGAGACATGAGCAAACTCTCCAAATTATTGGAAGAGATAACCAATCGAAGGAGAGCTAACTCAATAACAAGGTTAAGGAGTACGTAAGTCAAACTAAATCCCGCCCAAAATGGAGGAGAGACTTTCTTTTGAGTGCTTTGTTCAAGGGTGACATGACTAACTCTAGCTACCAACAAAATATGGAAATGTTGTCCCGTTCCCACTCTTTTTGGAATATCTCTCTCTCTCTCTATATATATATATATATATATTTGTATTTTTATTTAAGCTGGAAAAGGAATAAAAGAATGCTATAATACAGTGGAAAGAAAGAGTGTCATAGAAACAGATGATCTAGTTCCTGGGATGGGAACAATCCTAATGTCAATGCAGGGAGGAAAAACTTATCAAGGACACTAAAAGGGATGTTCCTTCCACGGGTCAAAGGATGTGTCAAGTTGCAGAAGCTAAGTGATTGGATGGTTGATTTTGCAGAAGACATGGTCAAATATATGGCTTAAACACGAGTCCAAGTGAAGTCGGCTCAAGGCCAAATGGTGAAAATAATCAAAATGCAATGCAGTAGTACAACTCAACACAAAGGAGCCTCTAGGGTATAAGGCCAGAAATCAGCGTAGAAGAAAAGAGAATGTGCCTTCAATGCACAAGTCATGGCGAGACTAAAGAGGACTCCCAAGCCTACTCAATATAGCAGCATTGGCAACGAATGTCAGCGAGGTTCTAACTAAGATTCCCATGTAACGGATGGCTCTACCATTGCATCATGATTTAAAAATCGGTGAGTGAACATGGTTTGCTAACCAAGACACGATGGGGTCGACCCTATGGCTAGTGTATCGCTAAACGGAGGCTAGTATGCAAGATGCAATGGAAAAAAATGGTTTTCCCTAACCTATATGCCAGTAAGTGAATGATACTTGCCATGACGAGTCAGTGGTCATGGGACCGAAATAACATCTCGAAGAAGTCTCCAAAATATCTTGAAAAATAACCCATTCTCGACAATCCAAGCGCACGGGTCAAAAAATCCATGAGACAAAAGGTCAATTTTTGAAAAAATATTTTGCAATTTCAAAGTTATATAATGACTTTTGGACTCACATTTTTTTTATTTTTGTTTAGAGAAAAGAGCTGTGAATAAAAAAGGAGCAAACCTGCCTCTGAAAAATTGGACCATTCAAATCACACCAAAGTTATCAGGTAACCCTCAAATCATCCTTGTAATAGTTTGTGATAGTTCTTAGAAGTTTTCATCAAGTTTTGACCATGGGAATTTATGCCAAAAAATCCAACTCTATGTATGTGTGGGTTGGATGTGATCAACCCACGTATACGATAGCCCTATACGCAACTGTGTGTAAAGGGGACCCGTGTGTACGCGAGTTGAAGTTTAAACACAAAAACTAACGTTTAAAACTCAAATTTTTTTCAGGATGACCATCACATGGAGATAGAGAGAGAGAGAGAGAGAGAGAGAGAGAGAGAGAGAGAGAGAGCATACCACAATTGACAATGAGGTTATGAATGACCAAAATTCACTAGATGCATTGGGAGGGTGTGCCTTACTGAAATTCTTCAAAATGCCAAACATGAAAGCCAACACATGCCTGTTCGAATTGTCGATCCACTACTGGAGTGTAGAGGATGATGCCTTCATGATAGATCATATGCCTCTGTGGATTGAGGTTGAAGACATCTACTTTATTACAGATCTCTCCCGAAGAGGGGATGTCATGCATTTGACTGGCAGGACAAGAAGTAGTCTTTCAGTAGAAGACTATGTACATATATATTGTCCTGGACACTTGAAGAAGATTGGAAGTTAGGTTCCAATCAAACACATGGATATTTTATCTCTAAGGATTCTACTATTTACCATTGCAAGGGTAAATGGATCAGCTTCACTACATCAAGCTTCACGAGTGTCCATGAGCCTGGCAGTGGAATGCCTTACCACGGTTTTCGACTGGTGCACACCTCTTCTGACCAACGTGAAGAGCCAATTTACCTCTATTTAGAAGGGTCAGACAAATAACTTTGGATATGGGACTATCTTATGCTCATTCTTCTTCGAGAAGGTACCTGGGCTGCATCCCAAAGTATCTGTCTCCATCAGCAGCCCTCGAGATCCTCGGATGGGTAGATGGGTTGACTTGATGAAACACCTTAGAGGCGGGGACATGCCTAGGATGACTTTTGATGATGAGTTTTTTCACCTGGTGGGATCAATAGATCATCGTAGTCGACGACTACTTATATGCTGGTATGGATTTCCGAGGAGATCCAGACTTGGTGTTGCCACCAAACACAGCATGTGGAGACATAGGTAACAATTTTTTAAGTTTTTGTAAATTTTTAAGATTTTTTTCTTTTGTTAAATATGAAATGAACTTTGAAATAATTTTGATGAGACAAAATACTGACAAAATTACCATGTTCCAGATGTGGGTGCAGTGAGACCAGATGGATTTCTGAGGCAAAGGCGTCACATAAGAGGTACCGAAGAGACAGTCGCTGAAACAGAGAGTCCTATATGCAGTTTAGAGAAACTTGGTGAGGCTTACTCACTAGGTACCTATGATAGCCATAGAGAATCTACCTGAGGAGATGTAGCGACGCGTGGTAGGGTACCACGGGACTGGGTCCGCATACTTCGATGTGTGACCAATGCAATAGTTAATTTTTTAGCCCCCCATCCTAAGCTAGGTCAATAAAAAGACTGGACATTATTATGGGCATTTCATCCCAATTTTTTATATTATTTTTTGAACACTTTATTTATACACAGGCGATATATATATATATATAATATTATATATATATATATATATATATATATATATTATATTTTATTATTTTGTTTAATTTGATGAATGATTAATATTCCAATCTAGTGCTTCATTAGAAATAGAGACTGCAAATGAATTCTCAGATCATGGAATGTGAACATATGTAATATAAACAAATGATCATTGCAACACTGTCACTCTCAAAAATTGGTGATATAAATAAGGATCACAAACCCAATAAATGTTATTTAATTGTGACACTACCAGCTGTGAGTCAAGATAAACTACCAATGAATCAATCCCATAAGAAATTGCTTTGGATAGTAAATTAATAACGGTAGTATATTCAGAAATTTTAGTCGAAGTAGGACCAATACATACTCCCCTCGACACCATCAACTGGCCAGATGGATAATAAATCACCCAAGTTGTGGAAGCAAGATTCCAAGTGTGCTGACTAGCACCATCGGCGAATCCAAAATATACCAAGTCATCCATCAACACCTGCCAAAGTAGATCAAAAAATGTTGATATCACAAAATTCCAGACAAATATGTACAAAAATACAATATATATAAACAAGCAATTTCTCGGTCGGAAGCGAGGAAAAATATTTTTTATGATAGAGCCCATTTCGACGCTCTTCCAGCTTGTTCGCTTCAAAATCAACTAATTCATAAGCTCCTTTTCCCAAAACACGTTTGACTATAAAGGGACTATACCACATAGACTTGAATTTGCCTACCCCCAAGGCGTCTTTATCTTGGTCAAAGACTAAGACAAGGTTGCCTTCAGAAAAGACCTGAGGACGAACAACTTTATCATACTAAGTTTTAACCCTTTTGTTATGGGCCTCGTTTATTATGGTAGCATCTTGACGTTGCTCATTGAGATGTTCCAAATGAATGAGGCGTTCTTCGAGACTAGATGTCTCTACAAGAAGTTCTATAGCTAGCTTAAGGGACAGAATTTCACATTCGATAGGAAAAATAGATTCCAACTCGTAAACTAATTGAACAGGCGTAAAACCGATTGCGGTCTTCACCAAGGTTTAGTATGCCTAGAGTGCAACTAATATGGAGTAGAACTATCATGGCATAGACCTAATTTGGTAGTCAATTCAACCATCATGTGATTGCGAAAATGTGATCCATGATCTGTAATTATAGCCTGTGGAACACCAAATCTAGAGACTACATGATTAAAAAAGAAAAGAGCAGCCATTTCCCCGCTGTTGTTTAATGTAGGCATCACCTCAGCCCATTTTGTAGAATAGTCGACAGTGACTATAATATACCCATGCCCCCCGGCTGAGGTGGGGTTACATGTCATGAAAAATCTATGCCCCATTTAGTGAATGGCCCAACAACAACTACTGGATGTAGTAGTGCAGGTTATAATTTGGTTTTCGGATCAAAAATCTGACAAGCATGGCAACTTCTGACTGCAATTATGCACCTTGGTCTGCTTCAGCAGACAAACCCAACTGAAAAGATAAGTTTCCCTGTAGGTTATGTGATTGGAAGTGTTATCTCACACCATTCACCTTTGTCTATTTTGATGGATAAAGCCCAGGAAGTGTTTTGACCACCGACTAAAACCATCCTGCTTAACCACAGTGATTTCCATATGGTTACTGGAAGCACTCCTTTTCTCGATGCCAGGGGGCATGCAAACCTTTTTATGCAAGCAAAAAAAGACATATTTCATTTTTTAGCTTTTTAGCTTTTTTAGCTTTTAGCTTTTTATCTTTTTAGTTTTTTAGTTTGCCAACTTCTTAGGTTAGGTGATTGGTCTAACACACCATTCACCTTTGTCTGCGCCGCAAATAAAGAAAAGGAAGTGTTTTGTCCAGTTGTTGATGAAACCATCCTACCTAACCTCAGTAATTCCTTAGCTTTTTAGTTTTTTCTAGCTTTTTAGCTTTTTAGCTTTGTCGTTTCTAGCTCACACAAAAATTTGTTGAGCATATGTTATCCCACGGTTCAAGCTCATTCAAAAATGAACCACGCAATGAGCAATGTTATCGCATGGTTCAAGCTCATTAAAAAATAAACCTACGACTGAGCATAGTTTCTCCTCGTTCAAGCTCGTTAAAAAATGAATCCACCTTCGATAAATAACCTTTGTGATTCTCATAATATCAGCCTTTTGAGCCTTGGTTGTGTTCCTGCCCTCACCTCCATTCTTTTGGCCGATCATACGCTTCCACTTGATTGTTTACCTTTTTTAGGAACAGCTGCAATGAGTGGTCTTGTTAGCCACCCTCTTCACATCACCATGTTTTGAGAAGTTCCAAGCTTACCCGGAACCAGTTGCTACCCTAAAACACCACTCGTTCCTCAAAAACGAGTCTCCTTTAAACTCTTTTTAGACTCATTAAATATGAAAAGATTGTCGAGCTATTGGCCTTTCTAGCTCGTTAAAGTAAAGGGAAGTGCCATCCCTCTTGTATATTTTAATCTTTTCCGGACCTGAGGGATTATCTCATGAAAAAGTTCGAGCGCTTGTCTTTTCGGCTCACTAAATTTATCGAAAAAATCATCCCTTTCGTATTATTTTATCCTTTTTCAGACTTAAGGGATTATGCTACGAAAAAGAACTACTGGAGTTTCCTTTTCATCTCTTTTCAAACTCTCTAAACATGAAAAGGACCGAGTTATCCTTGTCGTTAAACTCATTAAAACAATAGCGACAAACTTGTCCACCCAGACAAGAACGAGTTTCACTGTCGCTAGGCTCGCTAAAACATAGCGACAGGTTTGCCCAAAGGAAAATTATAGAACAAGCATATGTTATCCTCTCAAGCTAACAAAAATAAAAAAGGTACTGGTCAGTAATGACTGGGGAAAAGGGAAGAAAACTTAAAGAATTTTATTGGTAGCAGGTCGCTCTTGAACATGACATTTTCACTCCATCACCATGATTGAGTTGGGTTGGGTTATTCCGTTCACTGGTCATATCACCATTTGTCATCCATACCATCCATCTTTTGGGGTTAATGCTACCAATCCATCTCAGTGTCGTCGATATGTTCAAGAGAAGTCATTCATAGAATTCACCATCCAGTTAATGCCTCATCCACTGCAATACCTTCACCCTCCATTTTTGATGACCACCATTCCCGAACCTTATATAGTTAGATCGGTTTGCACCTCCAGAAAATCATTTGCCTCGTTTCACGTTGTTGATGTGGGATACATTAAGGCCCTCCTACGATGGGTCACTTCCTGTCGACATCAGCTCATTATCCAATAATTTGGCTTAGAAACAACCCTTTTAGTACTTTGAAGCTTGTATGCCTCAATGGCAAGTTTCTCACTTCCGGCGATAGTTTTACATCAATGGCCTTCAACCAAAATATTTTGCGTGGTGTTCGACATCGGATCATATATTCACACCACATGAATTTTACTATAGTACCTTGAGGGTCATTATCATTATCGTTGATTCCTCTCACGTCTGTTAACAGCTTACATTATTGGTTGGTAATCAGGAAATGTCTATCCATGTTCGACTTCAGGAAATCTTTTCACATGGATTGACTTGTACATCGGGCGAAGATCGAACGATTTTGAAGACCCTGGATCTAGTTTCATCCCGGGCTGCGATATATTTAGGAATATAAAGACATCAAATGTACACAGAAGTTGCATAGATGATCATCCAAGCTAACGGATGATGACTCTACATATAAAGAATCACCAGTCTACAACTACAGACGATTATATGTTCTATGTACATGAAAATGAATTTATAAAGCTAAGCATGGGAATGCCCACCTCAACTAGATCATGGGAAATTATATTTTGATGATGTATTGTATTGTATCTTATACAGGTCACCTTCCAGGTCAAATACCTAGGATCCTCATGATAAAGCATTTCACCGGACATCAAAAGATTTACGACTTCATGCTTTAGGGGGCAACTGTTATAGACATATTTGGGTATTGCAACCCCAATATTATATGTCGATAAACCAAGGGCTCTTTAACCCATAAAAGTGTTGTTTCATACCCTAAAGGATCATGGTCAACTGATTACATCATTCCCTAGAAGTTTCACCTGAAAAACCATTTAGAACTCACCAAAACTGAACCATACTAACTTCTCCACTCTCAGGGTACGATGCATACTGACTCCTACACTAGCCAAGTGTGATGCATTATTAAGTGGCCTTCTATGGAGTGCGATGAGCGAGAATGGACAAATGTCTAAGACAGTTTGCTAAGTGGATGCTCATGGAATCTTCTAGAAACTTCTCCTACGACACTTGCCTCTCTGAATTCACCTAGGGATGAGTAAGAGATCCAAGAAATCTCCAAGTGGAACCAAGAACAACAAGTGGAATGATACTGATCAAAAACCCAGAAATGACTCACACCCTTGCAGACATCTATAAATGGATCCCTAATCTGAGATATCTAGAGGCTGGAATTTTGTAATTTGTAAGGAAGTGCTAATAGTTTGTCTTTGAGAAGGAACATTGTATTATTGGGTAATCTTGCTTTTCATGAGGTGAAGAGGGCTTTGATGCTGGGAGGATGATGCTAGATCAGATAACTGGGTTGTAATTCTCTCTTCTATTTTAATAAAGTTCTTTGATTTTTCCTCCATACAATCGTGTATTTATGAATGTTGTTATTTGTAAATGCCATTGTATGCTCATTGTATGTCTGATTCTTCAATGCTTATGATCCCTATGGTTTGATGAGGTGCTGATCAAAAAGACTTTACTTAGGTTTGACTCAATGAAGATGATGAGACGGGACATTACCCAACCAGTAAGGTCCCTGGCCCTTTATCTATTTCGATGACCCAAAGCCCCTCAAAGAAATTAAGTTTCTCGATGATGGATTTCATCAGCTTGGGTCGATTAAGTTGCTCGATGATGGACTTCATCAGCTTGGATGGATGGGGAGCTCCATATATGAGGGTGGGGGTGGGGGGAGTTAATGTGCACAATGCACATTAACTCCCCTCGCTTTGATGGTGTTTTGTTACTTCGTTTCTACAGGTATTCTCTAAGAGGAACAAGTAGGAGAAGAGTTGCAAGCTCTATCAAGGAGGAGAGAAATCAAGCAAGGAGTCAAGAGGAAGATCCAGGTTGGTCCTTTTTCTTCTCTCTTATCTTTCATACATAGAGGAAATCGCAAATTTCTTTGATTGTTTGTTTCTAGGACAGCTGCCAATCCTAGTGGGACTAGCAAATAGAAAATACACTAGTTTTCCCAGAAACAAAATGGCAACTACGCTGGGGAGTGAATAGTTTGCTTGTTTTTTGTTGTTGTTTTCTTTATAAACTATAGATGGAGCCTGAAGTTAGCCAGATAGCCTTCGAACTGCTATTGCTATGCAATTGCAAAGTAGATGAATGCTGCTTCAGTCAATCTCTGGTTTAGTTTATGAATTCAACATCTGACTTACAAGCATTCTAGATGCCCTTTTGGTAGCTCAGTAACCTCCCAAGATCATACCCCTGTACTTTTCTCTTTATTGTCCATCATAGCTCAGCTTAATCCACTGAAATGAGCTGCAAATTTGAGCCAAAACCCATCTCAGTTGCACTCCCTGCCCCTCGCACTATTTGTCACTGTGAACCAGTATGCATCACACTTCCCAAGTGTAGCAGGTGCGATGCATCCCTGTTTATGTGAAGCACAGGTGCGATGACTAAGCAATCCTATTTCTCTCCTTGAAAGTTGGGGCTTTTTGTCTTTGTTTCCATCTCTGTTTAGTTGTTTTTTTGCTGCTTATGAACAGTATCTCATTACTGAAGCCTGCTTGCATTACATTGTTCAACCTCCATTGATAAGGATTGGTAAAACATTTTATGTATTTTTCCATCACTTACAGTCTTTTGTCGAAAAGTTACTTAAATTGATCTGTCGTTTTGGTGCAAAAAGTGTCATAACTATCGTTTTTTGTGTCAAAAAGAGAAGTTTCGTTGATTCTTCCTTCTCTAGGTACTCAATTGAACTTTTTGATTTATATTTGATTTAATTTGCTGTTATTCGAAGTGTCGAAAGCATTTTATATTTGAAATTGAAAAGTGTTGTTTAGTCTTCCTTTCCATTCTGAAAAGAAATTGTCAAAATGTTGCTTTGAGTAAAATGTTTCAGATCTATACTTAGTTCTCTTTTTTGGCATTCCTCACATTAAGGGAACGAAAAACAAGTACATGCATTTGTACTTGCATTTAGATTGTGTGCAAAAGATTATTTAAGAAAAGTGCATTTAGTGTGTGCTCTTTGCTCTTTGTTTGAAAGTACCGTGATCTTCTTTCCTTAGTAGCTAGGATTTTCATTGCTAAAAATAAACAACGATTGTTTATCATTGTATATTGAATTTAGGAATTTTACATCTACATCACGTGGTGAACCATTGAAAGGCAAAGTTCTAAGCAAGATCAACTCTAAAATAAATTTCAATGAACTTAACAACGCTTTGGAAACTAATGCAACACATTTAGAGGTCTAGGCTAGAGACGTCTTCTGGCATCGTAAAATGTAGTAACTATCATTTTCATTGAAGTTTGGGTGATTCCTCCTCTTTGATATGACAAGTGCTAGTGCAAACTTGTGCTCCCCGTACCATCAAGTATATATTAGGAGACCACAATAGGCTTATATCCTTTATCAATAGGAAGCCGTGTCTGCTGCCCTATCAATCACAATGCACTGAACGTAGCATTCGAGAAGATTGACTACCGTACATAAGTCCTTGGTAATTTCTCTTTAATTTACCACCAAGGTGTATATTGCAGTTTTGTGATTGTTTTGGTAATCCCTCTATCTAGATTTCCAGAGTAGTCACTTTCATTCGTTTTCGACTCCTTAAAAGAAAAGGTCCATCTGAGCACTTGTCACTTCTTGGAATTACAATTAGCTTGCCAATCTACCTTTTCTCAACCTCTGTCGTTCAAAATGTCATGATTCCTCAATAATCGAATCAGCGACTAGTTGATACTGAAATTGACCCTTTGCCTTCTTCTTCATTTGTTTCTCCCTCCCCTTCTTCCTCTTCGCTTAGTGAAAATAGTGATATTACTAACCAAGTAGATGAGAAGAAGAAGAAAGGGAAGGAGAAGAAGAAGAAGAAGTCAGTTAAGCAAGGGGGAAACCATGAATCATCTGGTAGAAATCCGCACACTAAATCTCCCAGATTTCCTTGCATAATTTGCAAAGGAGACCATTTTCATCGAGAATGTCCATGCATTCCTCGAATCTTGAGAGAATGGTCCCCCCCTTCGCACCATCTGGTGTCATCAACCTATGGTGATCATGTTGACAGCACACCATCAACTAGTAATAGTGAAGTTCATGCACAGAAAGGAAAGGTCAAAACTCCATGTAGACTATGTGAAGGGGACAATACGCTTCCCTATTGTCCCTTTTTGGATGAGGCTAAGAGAATCTTGCATAATTGTCCTGCTTCACCACAGCAACTTCTATTTGGTACAAGAAACTCTCACCAAGTCCTTTACTAGTTGAAAATCCAACTGACATAATTCAATTGTTGGTCGAAACACCTATCATTGAGGGTGAATTTTCTGAGTCCATACCAGAACAAAGTCAGTAGGTCGAGATGGTAGTCAACCCAATCTTATCTTCATAAGGTCCATCTTCAGATGATACCATTCCCAAAGAGAATGATAACGATACAGTTCAAATTATTTTTATTACTTCAGAGTCCAATGAACTTGAGGGCAATCCACATGTCCCTTCACAACAGGAAGAGAATCCCCCAGTTCCCACTACTCAAGTGGTTAGGTCAACTGTTTATTCAGTACCCCCTCCAAGCTTTCTAGTCACTTCCTTCAATTGGAATCAACTAGCACGATCCCACCTTCCTCCTAATGTACCATTTCGGATCATAGTACAAGTTCACAAAATGATCGTGTCTAGCACTATCATAGATGAAGGGGCTTCAGTGAGTATCCTTTCCTCAACTACTTGGAAAGTGCTTGGTTTGCCATCGCTTACATCTTTTACTCAGAATTTGTTAGGCTTTAACAAAGGAACTAGTCGACTGTTAGGGATCCTTCCTAAGTTGCCGATAACTTTGAGAAGGAAAACCGTTCACTTGAACATGATGGTAGTCCAAGGACCATTAGATTACAATCTAATCCTTGGACATGACTATGTTTACAACATGGAAGTTAATGTCTCAAAACTCTTTTGAGTGATGTGTTTCCCGCATGAAGGCAAAATCGTCACTGTTGACCAGCTTTCATTTCCTGGTTCAAGCACAGCTTCCAGACAAACATCATCCCGGAATGGTCCTTTTGCATCGAGAATGTCTCTTCAACCTTCATTCCATCCACCTAATTACTGTGAGTAGTCCGGTGAATGTAACAAAGCTTGGGGGCATGCACCCTAGTCTGCTTCGGTGGATGAACCTAGCTGAAAAGATAAGTTTCCCTGTAAGTTATTTGATTGGAAGTGTTATCTCACATCATTCACCTTTGTCTATTTTGATGGACAATGCCCAGGAAGTGTTTTGACCTCTGACTAAAACCATCCTACTTAACCACAGTGATTTCCATATGGTTACTGGAAACTCTCCTTTTCTCAATGCCTGTGGCCATGAAAACCTTTTTACGTAAGAAAAAAAATGACATATTTCATTTTTTACCTTTTTACCTTTTTTAGCTTTTAGCTTTTTAGTTTTTTTGTTTTTCAACTTCTTAGGTTAGGTGATTGGTCTAACACACCATTCACCTTTGTCTGCATTGCAGACGAAGCAAAGGAAGTGGTTTGTCCTGCTGCTGATGAAACCATCCTACCTATCCTCAGTAATTCCTTAGCTTTTTAATTTTTTCTAGCTTTTTTGCTTGTTAGTTTTTTCATTTCTAGCTCACATAAAAAGAAGCTGAGCATATGTTATCCCACAGTTCAATCTCATTTAAAAATGAACTGGGCAATGAGCAATGTTATCACATGGTTCAAACTCGTTAAACAATAAACCTACCACTGAGCATAATTTCCCCTGGTTCAAGCTCGTTAAAAAATGAATCCACCTTCAGTTAATAACCTTCGTGATTACCATAATATAAGCCTTTTGAGCCTTGGTTGTTTTCCTACCCTCGCCTCCATTCTTTTGGCCAATCATACACTTCCACTTGATTGTTTAACCTTTTGAGGAACAGCAACGACGAGTGGTCCTGTTAGCCACCCTCTTCACTTCACCACGTTTTGAGAAGTTCCAAGCTTACCCGGAACCAGTTGCTACCCTAAAACGCCACTCGTTCCTCAAAAACAAGTCTCCTTTAAACTCTTTTCAGAATCGTTAAATATGAAAAGATTGTCGAGCTATTGGCCTTTCTAGCTCATTAAAGTAAATGGAAGTGCCATCCCTCCTGTATATTTTAATATTTTTTGGACTTGAGGGATTATCTCACGAAAAAGTTCGAGCGCTTGTCTTTTCGGCTTTCTAAAGTTATCGAAAAAAATCATCCCTTTCGTATTATTTTATCATTTTTCGGACTTAAGGGATTATGCTATGAAAAAGAACTACGAAGTTTCATTTTCATCCCTTTTCAAACTCTCTAAACATGAAAAGGACTGAGTTATCCTTTTCATTAAAATCGTTAAAACAATAGCGACAAACTTGTCCACCCAGACAAGAATGAGTTTCACTGTCGCTGGGCTTGGTAAAACATAGTGACAAGTTTGCTTGAAGGGAAAATTATAGAACAAGAATATGTTATCCTCCTCAAGCTTGACAAAAATAAAGAGGTACTAGTCAGTAATGATTCGGGAAAAAGGGAAGAAAACTTAAAGAATTTTATTGGTAGCAGGTCGCTCTTGAACATGACACTCACTCCATCACCATGATTGAGTCGGGTTGGGTTATTTCGTTCACTGGTCATATCACCATTTGTCCTTCATACCATTCATCTTTTGGGGTTAACACTACCAATCCATCTCAGTGTCACCGATATGTTCAAGAGAAGTCATTCAAAGAATTCACCATCTAGTTAATGCCTCATCCACTGCAATACCTTCACCCTCCATTTTTCATGACCACCATTCCTGAACCTTGTATCATCAGATCGTTTTTCACCTCTAGAAAATCATTTTTTTCGTTTCATGTTGTTGATGTGGGATACATTAAGTCCCTCCTATGATGGGTCACTTCTTGTCGACATCAGCTCATTATCCAAGAAGTTGGGTTAGAAACAACCCTTTTAGTACTATGAAGCTTGTATGCCTCAATGGCAAGTTTCTCACTTTTGGTGATAGTTTTACAGCAATAGCCTTCGACCAAAATATTTTGCGTGGTGTTCAACATCGGATCATATATTCACACTACGTGAATTGTACTGTAGTACCTTGAGGGTCATTATCATTATCAGTGATTCCTCTCGCATTTGTTAACAACTTACATTATTGGCTGGTAATCAGGTGATATATATCCATGTTCGACTTCAGGACATCTTTTCACATGGATCAACTTGTACATCGGGTGAAGATTGAATGAGTTTGAAGACCCCGGATCTAGTTTCATCCATTTGGGCTATGATATATTCAGGAATATAAAGACATCAAATGTACACAGAAGCTGCACAGATGATCATAAACGCTAAGGGATGATGACTCTACATATAAAGAATCACCAATCTACAACTGCAAATGATTATCTGTTCTATGTACATGAAAATGAATTTATAAAGCTGAGCATGGGAATGCCCGCCTCAGCTAGATCATGGAAAATTATATTGTAATGATGTATTGTATTGTATCTTATACAGGTCACCTTCCAGGTCGAATACCTTAGATCCTCATGATAAAGCATTTCACCCGACATCAAAAGATTTACGACTTCATGCTTTGGGGGGCAACTGTTACTAGACATATTTGGGCACTACAACCCCAATCTTATATGTCGATAAACCAAGGGCTATTTAACCCCTAAAAATGTTTTTTCATACCCTAAAGTATCATGGTCAACTGATTACATCATTCCTAGAAGTTCCACCTAAAAAACCACTCAGAACTGGCAAAACCTGGACCATACTGACTGCTCCACTGTCAGGGTGCGATGCATACTGACTCCTACACTAGCCAGGTGCGATGCATACTGAAGAGGCCTTCTGTGGGGTGCGGTGAGCGAGAATGGACAAATGTCTAAGACAGTTTGCTAAGTGGATGCTCATGGAATCTTCTATAAACTTCTCCTATGACACTTGCCTCTCTAAATTCGCCCAGGGATGAGAAAGAGATCCAAGAAATATCCAAGTGGAACTAAGAATAACAAGTGGAATGACACTAATCAAAAACCCAGAGATGACTGACACCCTTGTAGACATCTATAAATGGATCCCTCATCTGAGAGATCTAGAGGCTGGAATTTCGTAATTTGTAAGGAAGTTTTGATAGTTTGTCTTTGAGAAGGAACATTGTATTGTTGGGTGATCCTGCTTTTCATGAGGTGAAGAGGGCTTTGATGTTGGGAGGATGATGCTGGATCAGACAGCTGGGTTGTAATTCTGCCTTCTATTTTAATAAAGTTCTTTTAGTTTTCCTCCATACAATCGTGTATTTGTGAATGTTGTTATTTGTAAATGCCATTTTATGCTCATTGTATTTCTAATTCTGCAATGCTTATGATGTAATAGATCGAGATGCTTTGATGGTGTTTTGTTACTTCTTTTCTACAGGTATTCTCTAAGCGGGAAAAGTAGGAGAAGAGTTGCAAGCTCTGTCAAGTTGGAGAGAAATCAAGAAAGGAGTCAAGCGGAAGATCCAGGTTGGTCCCTTTGATCATACATAGAGGAAATCGTAAATTTCTTTGATTGTTTGTTTCTAGGATAGCTACCAATCCTAGTGGGACTAGCATATCGAAACAACTAAACAGAGATGGAAACAAAGACAAAAAACCCCAAATTTCAAGGAGAGAGATACGATTACTCAGTCATCGCACCTGTGCTTCATAGAAACAGGGATGCATTGCACCTGCTACACTCGGGAAGTGCGATGCATACTGGTTCACAGTGACAGAGAGTGCGATGGGGCAGGGAGTGCAACTGAGATGGGTTTTGGCTCAAATTTGCAGCTGATTTCAGTGGATTAAGTTGAGCTATGATGGATAGTAAAGAGAAAAGTATAGGGGTATGATCTTGGGAGGTTACTGAGCTACCAAAAGGGCATCTAGAATGCTTATAAGTTAGATGTTCAGTTCATAAACTAAACCGAAGATTGACTAAAGCAGCATTCATCTACTTTGCAATTGTATAGAAAGAGCAGTTCGAAGGCTATCTGGCTAACTTCAGGCTACGTCTATAGTTTATAAAGTAAACAACAAAAACAAACAAACAAACTATTCACTCCCTAGTGGAGTCACCATTTTGTTTCTAGGAAAACTAGTGTCTTTTCGATCTGCTAGTCCCACTACGATTGGCAGCTATCCTAGAAACAAAAAATCAAAGCAATTTGCGATTTCATCTATGTATGATAGATAAGAGGGAAGTAAAGGGACCAATCTGGATCTTCCGCTTGAATCCTTTCTTGATTTCTCTCCTCCTTGACAGAGCTTGCAACTCTTCTCCTACTTGTTCCGCTTAGAAAATACCTTTAGAAACGAAGTAACAAAACACCATCAAAGAATCTCGATCTATTATATCATACGCATTGCAGAATTAGAAATACAATGAGCATACAATGGCATTTATAAATAACAACATTCATAAATACACGATTGTATGAAGGAAAACTCAAAGAACTTTATTAAAATAGAAGGGAGAATTACAACCCAGTTGTTTGATCCAGCATCATCCTCCCAGCATCAAAGCCCTCTTCAACTCATGAAAAGTAAGATCACCCAACAATACAATGTTCCTTCTCAAAGACAAACTATCAGCACTTCCTTACAAATTACAAAATTTCAACCTCTAGATCTCTCAGATGAGGGATCCATTTATAGATGTTTGCAAGGGTGTGAGTCATCTCTGGGTTTTTGATTAGTGTCATTCCACTTATTGTTCTTGGTTCCACTTGGAGATTTCTTGGATCTCTTACTCATCCCTGGGCTAATTCAGAGAGGCAATTATCATAGGAGAAGTTTCTAGAAGATTCCATGAGCATCCACTTAGCAAACTATCTCATACATTTGTCCATTCTCGCTCATCTTACCCCATAGAAGGCCTCTTTAGTATGCATCACACCTGGCCAATGTAGGAGTCAGTATGCATCACACCCTGACAGTGGAGCAGTCAGTATGGTCTAGTTTTGGCCAGTTCTGAGTGGTTTTTCAGGTGGAACTTCTAGGGAATGATGTGATCAGTTGACCATGATCCTTTAGGGTATGAAAAAACACTTTTAGGGGTTAAAGATCCCTTGGTTTATCGACATATAATATTGGGGTTGTAGTGCCCAAATATGTCTATAACAACCGGGGACAACATGATGTGCCAACTGGAGCGATTTTTGTCAATTTTCCATTGCAGGATATTCTTAAGGGACTTATTCACGGCTTCGACTTGCCCATTGGCCTAAGGATAATACGGAGATGAATGCTCCTTCTAGAAGCCCAACTTGAGAGCCAATTCGATCATCAGTTGATTCTAGAAGTGACTTCCATGGTCAGTGTCAATCTCTCTCGGGATACCAAATCGGGAAATAACCTGGTTGAAAAGGAACAAGGCTTCTATTTAACTATCATTTTTGTAAGTAGGCATGGCCTCAGCCCACTTCATAAAGTAGTCTACGGCCACAATGATGTACTTGTGATTCACCGCCAAAGGAAGATTACAAGTAGTAAAGTCAATGCCCCACTTCGTAAATGGACCAACAGTGATAACAGGAAAAAGTGGAGTTGGATGCGTGTGCATTTTTCGAGTATAAATTTGACAAGGGTGGCAATGTTTGACCGCTTCAATACAATATTTGAAAATTGAAGGCCAAAAGTGTTAGAAAATTATATATTACGGAGCAATGGAACACATAAAATATTGCAGAAATATAAACACAGAAAACGCTTAAAACAAGAGAGACACAGATATACGTGGTTCACCCAGTTTGTGCTACGTCTACCCCGAATAGCCAATCCTTCCTTTCTATTATCCAGCAAAATGAAGAGACACAACCTACAGCAGATCTGTTGTAGTATCCTCTATTTTCTCTCGCAGTCTCACCTCTCTATTTCTCGCTCGGAGAATACACATCTATTACATAGCTTCAAATACAATGCCCTCATACAAAGAGACGGGTTACCTTCTAGGGCAAAAAACCCTAAACAAAACATAAGTTCTACTGTCAGAGTGGTGTAACAACCAGAACCAGGAGAAAGGGATTGAAATCAAGTTCATATCCCGTCCTAAACTTATGGTGATAGCATTCACAGTTACCAGACTCTGCGGTGCAGCCGCTTTACACATGGCCACCGGATCCCAGATGCGGATGGAGATAGATTGCTACCGAGGCACCATTTTCAATTGGTGCGATGCTGTACTGGTCAATCTGAAGGGCCAGTTGACTAGGGCGAAGAATGGACAATCAAAGAAATTTGGATATGGGGCTTTGGTTGTGAGTTTCGACTTAGAGAGAGTTCCTATGCTAATCCCACAGTAGCTCACAGTTGGGGTTGGGGCTCCTCGGGAGCCGAAGATGATGAGATGGGTTGCGGTCATGGCCCGGCATCCAGATGAGGGAGAGAAGGTCGTTCGCTTTCCTGAGGCCTACTTTGACTGGTTGGAGGACCAAGTCTTCTCTATTCAGGATTTTCCTTAAGCCAGGATGGATTTTCGAGGTGACCCGGACATGGTTCTTCCATAGGGAGAACAATGGGATGACAAAAGTATATTCACTTTTCACAGTTGTTTTTATCTATATTTTTGTTTTTTAAACATCGTTTTCAAAACTGACAGTAATTTTTTTTTAAAATGCAGACGTGGGTCCACAGCGTCCAGCCAATCTCCGGGCTTTTGAGAGAAGACATCTAATTGCACTGCTACCGGCCCCTCAAGATGCAGCTGCAGAGATGCTAGCTGAGTTGGAGCAGGATTTGGAGCGTCTCACGGCAGACATACCAGAGATGTCCATTAACGATATTCCTATCAGACTTCAGCGTTATGTAGTTGCGGTCCCAGGACCTTTTAGGAGGTTCTTATGTAGAGTAGCACGTGCAGTGGTGTCTTATAGAGTTCACCACCAGTGATTGGATGATCACTTTTGTAGACTCATGTCACATTTTGGTTTTTTGTACTTATCATTTTTGCCGATCATAAGGTGTTTCTCAACCT
>APFE031124137.1:1657-11943 GCA_000404065.3 Pinus taeda | reverse complement strand
AAAACACCTGCTGCCAATTGTCTCTATCTTCTTTCAATTAGAAACTTCTTTTACAATGATTTTGTACTGGTGCAGTCCTTTACCAGTACGCAGGTTGCAACCTGCAGAGAGCTACAACTCTCTCTCGTTTTCCAGTCTCTCCTGGAAGGGAGCTACAACCCCCTTAGCTCTTTTACTTCATTAAGGACCACGTTTCATTAATTTTCAAACTAGATCCATGGACAACAAATAGTCATCAAGTACATTGAAATCACCCAATCTCCTTATACAATCAACCAATGAATCACCCAACTCTTCAGAATACTGTAAACAGAAAAGTAATACCAGAAATATAAATCGAGAATTTTGTTGCAATAGATAAAATATAGTCAACAAAATTTTCAAGATAAGTCCACAACTTCACGAAGAGGGGCCTGCGAATATCCGTAGCTCTTCTGAGTCTAAACTGCGCAGATCCGCACTGGTGGTTCTTCTTCTGTGCGTACTTTTTCTTAGGTCCGCACCCTTATTGTCTGACAGACAACGTACCTCCGCAATGTGCCTTTTCCCACACTACGTACCTCGCACTTCTCCTTTTGCAGCGCTGCGTGCAGCCCGAACTGCGCTTTATCCTGTACTGCATACCTCGCACTGAGTCTTTTCCTGGACTGCGTACCCCCGCACTACACCTCTTGCTGCGCTGCACCTTCGTATCGCCTGCATACTTCTGATTACGGCCACATTAACAGTCCTCCAATGTGCCACAGACAGTCAGATCCACAGATCTGTTCATGCTCCCGAGATATCATGACATATCAATAGATTCCCCTTAAGTTTTCTCCTTGATTTAGATCTAGCTTTTAAAACCAATCACCCAAAATTTCAGACCTTAAGATATTCAAATTTCACAAGTGTGTGGCCAAGAGATCTCCTTTCCTTTTTATAGGCAAGCCTTTCACAATACCATGGTCTAGAACCATAATAACACAATACCATGAACCCAATACCTTTGATCAATATTTGTAGATGCAAAACCATGGACCAAAACCATAGGATCAAATATGTCGGGCTAAATACCATGAACCATTCATAAATATTCCCACGTGCACGCGCTTTTCTGCATTGGAGAGAGTGAAACTGGGATCCGTACCTACTGAACGAAGAACCTGCGTGCATGTCCACACTCCTTGGTCGGCGTACCTGCGGGCCCGCAACTTCTTCTAGGATTACCTGCGAGATTCTTAATTTTCATGATTTTGAGTGCTTGAACTGAGATCTGCCACATGAGTGAGTTTCCATCAAGTACAAAACCTATACCATAGAGCCAAACCAAAATCATAATGCCAACATTACAATCGGTGATCAACAAGCCTTTCTCCCCAACAATTCTGAAGTTACCAGAAGCATTCCATTGATCCATGGACCATGGAAGCTCTCAATTGCTTCAAAATATCGAAGTATGTCTCCTAAAAGATCCTTCCTTAATGGTGACTTTTGCCCTTCCGCCTCCGAGTAATATGGCAGAAGTAGCCATAGTGGAAACCTGTCACATGATATCTTCTACATCAACAAAGATGAAGAATAACTCTGAACATTTTGATAGTGTGGATCATCATGAGGTATTGCCTCCAAACCCTACCATAGCTACATCATCTTACGATCAATTTAGTGATGTCGTACATTATGTACTGGGGGCATTGGAACCAGATCTTTCCTTCGTGACCCCTTATGAGTTGTGATAAAAGGTTGCCATGAGGATAGTTCTTTTACTGTGTCAACCTCATTAAAAAATGAAACAACTGCCTTTCCAAGTCGAGTCTTTCAAAAATCTCGAAAGTGAACCTTCATTCCATCCACCTCGTTGAATGCAATGAAGCTTGGGGAGCATGCACCTCGATTTGCGTCATTATGCTGGGGGCATGCGAACTTATAACAAGCATAGTTTTTCATTTCAAGCTTGTGTAAACATGAAACTGAATCTGAGCATATGTTTTCACATGGTTCAAGCTCATTAAAAAATGAACCAGGCCACGAGAAGTTTTACGCAAAGTTCAAGCTCGTTAAAAAATAAACCTAGCAATGAGCATATGTTCCACCAGAGTTTAAGCTCATTAAAAAATGAACCAACCTCCGGTAAATAACCATTGTGAAGGCATTATCATTAGCTTTTGAGCCTTGGTCATGTTCTTACCATCACCTCCACTCAGTTTTAGCTGATCATATGCCTCCATTTGATTGTTTACCCTTTTGAGGAACAATTGCGACGAGTGATTCTGTTAGCCATCCTCTTAACACTGTCGTGATTGGAAATTTCCAAACCTTACCTGGAACCAAACGCTACTCGAAAATATCACTCGTTCCTCAAAAAACGAGTCTCCTTTAAGCTCTTTTCATCTTACTCGTAAAATATGAAAATATTTCCAAGAAATTGGCCTCTCCAACTCACTAAGATGATCGGAAGTGCTATACCTCCTCTAGATTTTAATATTTTTGGACCTGAGGGATCATTACACAAAAATATTGAGTGCTTGTCTTATTCGACTCATTAAAACTATCGAAAATTCATCCCTTTTGTATTATTTTATACTTTTTTAGACTTAAGGGATTATATGATGAAAAGGTATTATTGGGGTTTCCTTTCCATCCCTTTTCAAACTCTCTAAAATTAAAAAAGGATAGAGTTATATTTGTCGTTAAAATCATTAAAACCAATAGCGACAAACTTGTACATGTAGATAAGAATGAGTTTCACTATCGGTATGCTCGTTAAAACATAGCGACGGGTTTGCCCGAAGGGAAAATTATAGAACAAGCATATGTTATCCTCCTCAAGCTTGAAAAAAATAAAGAGGCACTGGTGAGGAATGACTAGGGAAAAATTAGGAAGAAAACTTGAAGAAACTTTATTGGTAGCAAGTCGCTCTTGAACATGACACTTTCACTCCATCACCATGATTGAGTCAGGTTGGGTTACTCCGTTCACCGGTCATATTACCATTGGTCCACTGTACCATCCATTTTTGGGGTTAACGCTACCAATCCATTTTAGTGTCGTTGATATGTTCAAGAGAAGTCACTCAGAGAATTCATCAACCCATCTTGGGCCTCATCCACTGCAATACCTTCACGCTTCATTCTTTCATGACTGCCACCCTAAACCCTGTATCATTAGATCGTTTTCACCTCCACAAAATCATTTGCTCTGTTCCATGTCGTACATGTGGGATTCATTAAGACCCTCCTACGACGGGTCACTTCTTGTTGACGTCAACTCATTATCCAAGAAGTCGACCTAGGAACAACCCTTTCAGTATTTTGAAGCTTGCATGCCTTAATGGCAAGTTTCCCACTCCCGGTGACAGGTTTACATCAATGGCCTTCGACAAAAATATTTTGCATCTTGTTTGATGCAAGTCCCATTTTCCACACCACGTGAATTGTACTATCATACCTTGAGGGTCATCATCGTTATCGGTGATTCCTCTTGCACCTATTAACAGCTTACATCAATGGCTGGTAATCTAGTGATGTCTTTCCATGTTCGACTCCAGAACATCTTTTCACATGGATCAACTTGTACTTCAGGCGAAGATTGAACGAGTTTGAAGACCCCAGATCTAGTTTCATCCATCCAGGCTGCGATATATTTAGGAAAATAAAGACATAAAACGTACATCATTTCTGCACAGATGATCATCCAAATCAAAGGATGATGGCTTTATCAAAATCATCAGTCTACCACACGGACAGTTGTTTGTCCTATGTACAAGAAAACGAGTTTATAAAGTTGAGCATGGGAATGCCCACCTCAGCTAGATCATGAAAATATTATGAAGATAATGTATTGTATTATATCTTATTACAGGTCACCTTCCAGTTCGAAAAACCTCGGATCCTCATGATAAAGCATTTCACCCAACATCAAAAGATTTATGACCTCATGCTTTAGGGGAAAACTGTTATAGACATATTTTGGCACTTCAACCCCAATCATATATGTCCATAAACCAAGGGCTTCTGAGTCCCTAAAAGTGTTGTTTCACACCCTAAAGGAACAAGCTCAACTGATTACATCATGTCCCATAAGTTCTCCATGGAAAACTGATCAGAACTGGTCAAAACTAGACCATACAGACTGCTCAATGCTAAGGGTGCGATGCATCTCACCTGCCACATGCAAAACGCGAGATGCATACTGAAAAGCCCTTCTTTAGGGTGCGATGGGAAAGAGTAGACAAATGGCAGAGATATTTTGCAAGGTGGATGATCATGGAATCTTCGAGAAACTTCTCTTGTGACACTTGCCTCTCTGAACTCGCCCAGGGATGAGTAAGAGATCATGAATCTCCAAGTGGAACCAAGAAATATCAGAGAGAGGACACTAATCAAAATCCCAAAAGCTAACTCACCCCCCTGCAAACGTCTACATATGGATCCCTCATCCCAGAGATCCAGAGGCTGGAATCTTGTATCTTGTAAGGAAGTGTTCTTGGTTTCTTGGTGGAACATCATAGTGTCGGGTGACCTAAGCTTTTCATGAGGTGAATAAGGGCTTTCATGCTGGGAGGATGACACCGGGTCAGATCAATGGGTTGTAATCCTCTCTTCTACTCTTTCTATCAATAAAGCTATTCGAGTTTTCCTCCACATTCTTGTACGTTTGAGTTGATATATGCATTTGTGTGGTCAATATATATCTGGTCCTATACTGTTTATGATTGTAGATCTCTGTACTTTGATGGTATTATGCTGCTTTGACTTTACAGGTGCTCTTTGAAGTGGGGTAAGAAAGCAAGGAGTGGAAAAGATCTGTCAGAGGGGAGAGGAAACAAGCAAGGAGCCAAGCGAAAGACTGAGGTTGGTACTCTCTGCTTCTCTCCCATCTACTTCTCATAAAGGGAAATAAAAGTAACTTTACTTTGTTTGTTTATAAGATAGCTACCCATCTTAGTGGGACTAGTAGCTCTGAATGGACTCTAGATTTCCCGATAATAGTCTGGGTACTGACTAGACTCACTAGAAGAGGAGCAATGCTTGTGTTCCTACTTGACTCCTTCGGGGTACTATCTAGGCCCACTGATCCAGATTTAAATAGGAATTCAACAAACTACAGATATAACCATAAATACAGAGATGCAGCAGAAATAAAACTTCATTCATTAATATCAAATATGGAAATATGATTACAAACAGAATGGAAATAAGGCTAGCTCAAGCGATGGTATCTTATATCTGAGAAGCGATGTGGTGGATACATGCATCAGAACTAAGTTACAATGAGGCTCAAGGGCATTTTTATTATTTAAAAATAAGAGAAAACTATAAACAATGAAAACCCTAACCCAAGGAGATGTAACACCAAGAGTTTATGGGCCCCGTTAGGGTTAATTGGGCAGCCAACTTCCTGGGGTCATAACTTGGTCATATTATCTCCATTCAACGCATATGTTACCTCATCGTAAAGATCTCTTTGAGTAATATAGCCGAAAACAAAATTCATTCCAAAATTGCTGGTGATATTTTGCCAAAAATACATCGTTTATGACCTCAAAATGGCTCTAGAAGTTCAAGACCTGAAAAATTGCCAGAAATACTAAATTGTGCTACAATTAAGGAAACTGAAAAAAAAACTACAAGAACAATGGTGAGGGTCCAAGTGGAATAAGTGGGTGGCCACCAATAGCTACCTTGATCAGTCCTCCCCCTAGGAAGTAGTGGTATCCATTGTGTTGAGTTCCTCCAGGAGATGAGGAAACTTCTATTGAACTTGGTCCCTCGTGAGCCATTTGCCTTGGTACAAGAGTTAGTTGGCTTTGACAACTCAATACAGTTGGATCTTCTACTGGTGATTGTTCTTGATCCATGTGTCCATGATTCGATCAGTTGCAACTTGTTCCATGGAGTTTGGATTTAATTTTGTTGGTGTGAGTTGTTTTGCAATGTCGAATGTGCCTAGTAATGGTGGAAAGTATGGCCGAAGGGAATCCACATTGAACACTGGGTGCAGACCAAGGAATGGGGAAATATTGAGATCAAAAGAATTATCTCCCACAACCGTTTTGATGGTGTATGGCCCATATCAAAGTGGACGCATCTTGTGGTGGGGCCCAACGAGGTTCTCCTTCTGCAAATGTAGCCAAACTTTGTCGCCCACCCGGAACTTGTGTGACACCCAATGTTGATCATGATGTTTCTTGTACTTAGCATTGGCTTTGTCCAATATCTATTAGTAGATGTGTTAAATGTGCTCAATGAAGCTATTTTCCTTGTCGGCTTCAGACTGGACATGAGTCAAATCTTCCTAAGTCGTTGCAAATGATATGTCCTCATCAATGGCACATAGTGGCTAGAATTCCAAGCTCACCTGAAAAGAGTTGTGGCGACTCAAGCTATGGAGAGTTCGGCTATAGCTATGATAGAAATAGGGGAGGCTCTCATCCCATGTGCATGGATTCTTTGAGTTGTACATGCATATAATGTCTATGATCATCCTGTTCATGACCTTTGTCTCGCCATTAGTTTGGGGATGGAAAGTTTTGGACTTAGTGAGCTTGGTGTCCAACATCAACTAGAGATTGGACCAAAATGTATAGAGGAACCTGTTTTCCCGATTTGAGATGATATACTATGGGATCCCAAAGCGTAACCACACTCGTTCAATGAAGAGTTTATCAGTGGCTTCTGTTGTGATATTATTCTTGCAGGCCACCATAATAGCCATCTTTGATAATCTATTGATGACCAAAAATATAAAGTCATTTCCATGCTTATTAGAAGTCAGGCCTGACATGCAATCCATGGAGATGGATTCCTAAGGTTGACTAGGGGTAGGCAGTGGAGTATAGACACCTTGCTTATTGATGGTCGATTTGGCAATGGTGCAGACAATGCAGGATCTGATGTATTTCCTAACATCCTGTCAAAGATTCATCCAATATAAACACTTCTACATTACTTCCACCATTTTATCGACCCCGAAATGGCCAACGGTCCTACTGTAGTGTGCTCCCAAATCATCTTGGCACGCTCACCTGAAGGAACACAAAGGTGTCCTAGGTGGCATAATAGAGCATCATGGAGGTTAAAATTTTGAATTTTCTGACTCTCCAAGAGTGTATAGTATGTGTGGCCAAATTTTGGGTCGCTTTTGTAAAGAAGTGGCCAATTAGAAGTCTCGTGTCCGCAAGAGTTGAGCACGATGGCTAACACCATGATCAGTGGTCAGCTGAGGCAATCTACATCATTATTGGTGTTTCCCTTCTTGTACTTGATATTCAAAAGGAATTGTTGTAGGTATGTGGACAACTTATAATTATAATCATTCTGCAACTTACCCTGCATTTGTATGAACTGCAAGGGTCGGTGGTCTGTGGGGATGATCGTTTCCTTCCCCAAATGTAATGTTTCCATTATCGATAGACCTGCACAATGGAATACATCTCCTTTTCATAAGTGGGATAATTTTGGACTGTGTCTGAAAGTGTCTCACTGTGATATAGCATTGGATGCCCCTGTCGAGTAAGGACTACGCCAATAGCATAGTCAGAGGAATTTGTCTCGATCTCAAATGGTTGTTGCAAGTCTAGTAATGTGAGTACTGGTGCAAAGCAGAGACAATTTTTCAACTCTCTAAATACCTTCTATTGAGATTCAGACCAAAATAATTTTTCTTTTGCTCCTCCCTTGGTGACTTGACTTAGGGGCCAAGTGATATGAGATAACCCCAACACGATCCTGGGGTAGAAATTGGCAAGAGCCAGAAAGCTTCGAATCTCTATCAGAGTGGTTGGGGCTAGCCAATCCCTAATGACTTGGATCTTGGCTCGATCTACATGCACCCCTCGTTCATCGATAATGAATCCCAGATACTAAACCTGGCTCATGCAAAAGTGGATTTCTCCAAATTAGCACATAGCTTATGTTTCCATAGTGTTTGGAGAACCTATTAGATGTGGTGGAGGTGCTCTTCCCAACTCTGGCTGAAGATTAGGATGTCATTCAAGTATACCACTACAAATGAGTTGGTGAATGGCCACAAGATGTCAACCATTAGCCTCATGAAGGTTGCAAGAGAATTCATCAACATGAAAGGAATAATCAACCATTTGAAAAGGCCCTCCTTGGTTTTGAAGGTAGTCTTCCACACATCAGAGGGTTCGATTGGTACTTGGTGATATCTGGACGTCAAGCCAATCTTGTTGAAATATTTTTCCCCGTTGAGTTGGTCTAGAAGGCCATCAATCTATGGGATAGGGTACCTATTCCAGACAATGATCTTGTTCAGTGCCTAATAGTTGATACAAAGTCTCTAAGTCTCGTCCTTCTTCTATACCAACACGATCGACCTCCCACAGGGTGATGAATTTGGATGGATTAGACCTTTTTGCAACAACACTTGAATCTCCCTCTCGATTTCATCGTTCTCTAGAATGGAGGGCTGATAGATTGGTCAATTAGGTAATTGCACACATGGGGTTAGATCAATGGAGTGGTTGATCTGACAGTGCCGACGCACCCCTGTAAGGGAGGTGAAGATGTGCTCATGCTCCTCCATGACCTTGTCCATCTATTGGTGTCATGAAGAGGGGTCCTATGTGGAGGTTATGGCCACCATATTCTTCTTTTCCTGAGGGCTTAACATCAGGAAAATAAATTTACCAGCTTTTTAAATGAGCTTACTGCATTGTTTTGTAGTAACTAGAGAGATGGTGGTAGTTGGTGCTACCTCCGGTATCTTGTACAACTTATTTCCCAATGTAGCAATAACAGTGTGTGGCCTTGAATCATACATAGCATGTCACTTCAACAAGTATGGTTAGCCTAATAATACATCACAAACATCAAGGAGATGAATGTCACGTAATACGTCATCTATGAAGGGCCTGATGTTGTATGGAAGGTGACACTATTGGCTTATGTGAAGATCCCGTCCTTATTGAAGCCACCCGCTGGTGTACGATTGTGGGTGTGCTGTGATCGGTAATCCCAAACACTTCACAACCTCTACTGCAATGAGTTTTTTTTGCCTCCCATCATCGAAAATGAACTGCAGTGGGGAACCCTTTACCCACATCGGGAGTGGAAGAGACGCTCCTCCTCCTCTGGATCTTCAGATTCCTCCTTTTGGATCTTTATGGTGGCAATGGTGGCATTGGGCATCACATTGATAATTTTCTTACCTTTGTCGTTCCCCATGTCAGGTTCTAACTTAGAGTCAGAACACGCATCTGATTCGGAAGCCTTCAACTCAGCCACGAGTCGATGCTTAGCCCGACACTCACTTTTGTTGTGAGTGAAACTCTTATGGAACTCATACTGCTTTCTAATGTCTTTCTTTAGCTTTGTAGTGTTGTCCTTTGCTTGTGGCTTTTCTAGGTTTTCCTCATTCATCCTACCTTGGATTTGTCCTTTGTTCTATGGTTTGGTGGCACCTTTCCCTTGCTTCAGATTTGCAGATCCAAAGTCTCACTTCTTATGTTTAGACTTCTGCTCAATCTTAACTACATATCGATACCCTTGATACCCAACTTCATCCAAAGGGCATGAAAAACATTGGTAAACTTCGGCACATCTTGGTCCCTTCCCTGTCACAACGTGGTCCAATTTATGTATTTGTCCTCATAGCTCTCGATAGGGTAGTACTACTCATTGATGGCGTCTCAGAAGGAATTCCAAGTGGGAGCAACTGAAATAGTGAGGTCATACCTTCATCCTTCTACTCACACTACGTTTCCCACTAGTCCTTGATGTGGGGGGTGGCTTTGAGAAGAGGAAAATTAATCTTTTCCTCGTTGGAAAAATCATGAACATAAAAATATCCTTATAGCATATTTAACCATTTATCTATGGTGACTTCATCTATTTGGCCCTGAAATACATAAATGTCAAAGTTTACTTGTACCTTAAAAGGTGTGGAGCCTCCAGAGTGGCTGCTGGATGTGGATGCAACGTCAGTGGGAAACTCTTGAAGGATCTCGGAAAATTATCCATCATCGTGTTCCTCTGTTTCTTGAGGGACTCAATAAATATTTTGATAGGATCTCCTGCTCCCTAGTCTTTCTTTCCTTCCCCCATTTTTATAGAAATTTTTGGGCACTTCAACCCCAATCACAAATGTCCATAAACTGAGGGCTCCTAAGTCCCTAAAAGTGTTGCTTCACTTCCTAAAGAAACAAGGTCAATTGATTACATCATCTCCCAGAAGTTCTCCACTGAAAACTGCTCATAAATGGTCAAAACTGGACCATACTGAAAGCTCAATGCAGAGGGTGCGATGCATATCACCTTCCCAATGTACAGGGTGTGAT
>APFE031124136.1:1576-29439 GCA_000404065.3 Pinus taeda | reverse complement strand
AAAGAAAGGGGCAATGTGGACAAGATGGTCCACGATAACACAATGCTGCATATGGGACTATTACAAAAAGAAAACAAAAAGCTGAGGAAGAAGTGCAGGAGGCTAGACAGGGATTTAATTAATCTAAGGTTCAGGTGTTTAATGAAGAGGCCCAGAGTTGATATATCCATAAAGAGAAAGAAGAGGAGATTGGATGTCCTAGCAGAGGCATCACAGTAGGTTGACTGATCAGAATTTTTGCATGAGGACATGCAATACCCTCGCAGTGGGGGTATGTAGAGCCTCTATTCTACACCTACTTATCTACCATTTTCCTCAATCTTTCCTTATCTTTCCTTATCTTTTGCCCCATTTTCACCATAAAACCACCCAGATCATTACATTAGGTGTTATTAAGAATGATTAAGTAAGTTTTTCTAATGGATGACTATTTGTTTAGATTTTGACTTACTTGCAGGAATCCCGCAACTATCTGATGATCCCGCAGCTACCTGATGATCCTGCAGCTATCTGAATATCCTGCAGCCTTTTTGTTAAACGCAATGTTCCACGTGTTGGTTTGCTAGATGAGCCACATGGGCACTTAGGTGTCAACGTGCTCGAGGTTCCTGTCCCATTTTTCCAGCCATCCACGTCATCTTTATCCACGTTCAAAGCTGGGCAAGTCACGGTCAACTCAAGGTTGTTTAACGGTGATTGTGAGCTGCTTGGTCACGTCATCTTAAACGGTGATTTGTCCACGTTCTACAGATGGCAGGGGACATGATTCAACATGGGATTCATTACCCATGACGACAGAACCACTAACTCCTCCAAGCAGCCGTATGAAGTGTCAAGGAACCATGAATACGCATAACAGTTTATTTACTTTTCAGTTAATCAGTTGCACGGATAGGCTATCTTAGAAACTTCTATAAATAGCTGCGTCTGTGTACGCTCATTAGACTTTTTATCAGTTGTAATTTGATGAACCTGTGTTACATTTAAAAGCATTGTGAACTCTATGTTTTAGTGCTATCCTAGCACTCTGTTTTATACATTTTCTGCAATGAAGAAATAGACATAGTACTGTTTTGAAGTTTCCAGATCTTTGAGTTTTCTTGTGGCTGAATGGACAGAGGGCCCCTGCTCATTTCTGCCACTGTAATGTATTTTATGTGCAGTATCTTTTTCTTTACTTATTCATTTCCTTAAGCATGTACAGTTTCTTTTACTTGTTTTCCTTTCTTTCAAGCTGATCAGTGTTATTTCCTTGCAGATTTCTTTTAGCCCGGGATTTATGTGTGTATTTGCTTTAATGTCTAATGGTAGTTGCAGTTGTCTTATTCATGATGCTGCCCTCTTTACTCTGTTTTTCTAGACTAGCTTTAGTGTAGTTTTATAAGTTGGATGCTAACCAATTTATGCTCTCTTTATCATGAATGGCTTATCTTTCAAGAGAACAGAACATTGATTAATTGCAGCTTGTATTTGAGTAGACTTGGCTTGTGATACTAACACTTTTTCCACTTGTTACACATAATCACATATGTAGGAAGCAATATGTTGGAAAAGGCTTAGTAGTGTTACAATTTGTCAAATAGAGTAGATTAGAGTTTTTATCAATTCTTGGATTTGTCTTCAGCTACCTTCTAATCGTGTTTTATGCAAATAGGCGGTAGAAGCAGAGAGTTAGAAGGAGATCATCACTAACAACAATCCTTGAAGTGATTTTCTTATTTCTTTTATTTGCAGCAGTATGGATAGAGACTAATGCCATTGGATTGTGGTCATTTACTTTCAAGTCATTTTGATTTATTCATTCTTTTCAAGTTCTTTTCTCTTACAAATTCAGCAAGCAATTAGAAATCACCATCATACACACACTTTCACTCATATAGAGATCACCTTCACACACTTGCACTCATTTGTCTATAATCATCATTCCATTTTAGGAAGACAAGTTAATCATAAACGACCCCCCTAAACAACAAAAGCTCTAAGGAAGTTACTTAAGTACATACAGTACACCCTCACTTCATCAGCTTACGAGCCCCGGGTTGACAATTAATACTAGCAATTTAGATAACAATAAATTGACTAAACAACGAGTCACGATGATTGTGTTGGGGGCCTATTGGAACATGTTTATGGGCTCAAAGACAAGTTTTAGTCAAAGGTTTTGTAAGACTTCACGATTTGTGGGCACAGAGCGCAAAGTATAGGTTAAGTCATAGGGTTGTATGCCCTAAAGTAGTATAATGTAATGTAAAGTTATGTTAGCCTACCCATGGTCTACAAACCATGGGATTGTATAAATAGAGTGAAGCTCTAAGTTGTAGAGGGGGCAGGAAAGAAGAAGAAAGAGTATGAATGGTTCAAGTTTAGAGTAGGATTCTAAGTGTATTGGGTTGTAGTAGTAGGAAGAGGCTTTGTAGCTGAGTGCGCAGAGGCCTTGTAGAGTCCGTAGATGAGTGCACGGACCCTTGTAGCTCAATGTGCAGGGTGGTGTTGAGTCTGTAATCAGGATTGAAGATTAATAAAGAGAATTTGATTCCTATTTTTGTGTATCTATTGTGCATTACCTTCTTTACATTTAAACTGTTTTATTTATCGCGCGCACTGATATAATTGCTAAATATGTTGTAATAATCCTTAAGTCTTACATGAACAAGTTAAGTAACTAGATAATAACAGATTAAATAGCAAGAGATGTGGGTATTATACGAGTTGTGCCTCGAGTAGGGCTGCGCGGAAGCTGCACTGCAGGTCGCAAAGGGATAGAAAGTATGCATAGCGACGGGCCAAACCGCAAACCTCTAGAAGCTCATCAGACATCCCCAAGGTGTGGAAACCTAGTTCTAGCACCCTCCCATACTACTTCGAGTGAGACCTTAGTCCGCGCTATGGGCACTGTTTCTAAAAGGGACAGTAGTACTGGGATTTTCTTAGCTAAATCACCTCTAAACTTGGGTTAAGCCCATACAAGCCAACAACTAGTGTCAAGAAGAAAATGAACATTACTAAGATAATAACTAAATCTCATGAGCTTCAAAGTGAAACCAAGCGTTGGTAAATTCCTAAAATGCCCTGGGATGAAAGACTCAATCACTTATGCAATATTATGAAGTATGAAAAGCATTTTCTCTTAGATTGTCTATATTTTACTCACATCCATTCTAAATTTCAAAATATTACTCATACTACCAACCATCTTGACTTGATAAAACAACATAACTATAGTAATATAAATACTTCTCTAACTTATTTTTTAACCTAAAAATAAATAGTTAAAAACTTTCAGTGAATATCCTACCTTATTAAAGTCCAATAAACTAATCATCATTACCATTATAATTTCATAAATTTTATTCCACCTATGTTTTCTTACTATTTAGATGAGTCCATTTCTATAATATCTTAAACTTTTTATTTTATTTTAATTTATTTTTGGCTATCTTTTATTTAATTACATATCTTGAACATGGATTCGTTTTTTAATCCAAAATATCCAAATTTCGCAAGATCATTGTAGATGTTTTGTTGAATCTCAAAGAATCTTGATTTTAGTGATATTCTATGTGATATTTAAGTTTCTCGTGGAAGATACATTGTCTATAAAATTTTGAAACCTCTAACATAGTAGATGGACACTCCGTCAATGATTAATAAGTATAATTAAGATAATACTTAAAAGTATTGTAGTTAAAATTTATAGTTTTTATTTAAATTTATAATATGAAAATTAATTAATGAAAATAAGTTATAATACTTATGTAATATTTTAACTTTGAAGGCTACACAACAGATATGTTGGAAATAGAAAAATGCTAGGTTTTTTAACATAATCCTAGTAAATGCTCTAATTAACCAAACAATGGTAAAATAAATAAACGAAGATTAAAATAATAAAAATTTTAAAACCCTAAATTATTAATATAAAATTTCAATTACTATATAAAATATTTATTCAATATAAAAAATAATTAAAAAAAATACTTGATTGTATTATTATATTATAAACGATTTATATTTTATTTTTAAATATAAATATGTAAAACATAGTAATATCTATGCTATCAATAAATATGAGAATCAATTAATAAAATTTTTATTCAAACTTATATAACAATAATATTTTTGGTTATGCGTGTTAAGTATGTGTTGTATTGATGTCGAAGGATGTCATGGATTGGATAAAATCAATTGTATGTAGGCAAATTAGTGAATTAATATTTTTTTAGTAGTATTTTCATATCAATTTGTGCTTCATGAGATTAGCTTAGATGCTCTTATAAATGGCACAATTGGATAGTGTTTGGAAAGAACTTTCTAATGGTATATCGAAGTCAGAAAAATACTTCTTGGATCAAATCATATGGCTAGTCAATGTTTAGATGTTAGAAAGTCAAAAGATGCATACCTAACTTTGGTGGTAAACTTCGCAATCTCCAAACATAGGAAAGTCACCAAATGTTGGGGCGACCAACGTGGCATATAATTAGTGTTAGATACATAGTTTCCAGTGATGGATAGCTGCTTCAAAGCTTAGGATTTATAGCACAAGTCCCACCCTAGACACGTAACCCTAACGGTTTTCCCTGGAAAACCCTAGGGTGACAAAGCACTAGGACATAAGGGTGAGCGAGCATGGGACCCCACTTCACACATCACCTTGGTAGTTTCTACCTGATGATATCCTTTGCAACTTAAGTTTTATTTTTGGGGAGATAAGACTAGGGAAAGGGGAAATTCTCATCAGTTGCAACTAGATTTCCTGTCCTGGTCAAAAAAATTATAACTAAAATTCAATGAAAAACGAAGGGTCAAACCCCCTGTCCTGAGATTGACAACGAGAGAGCCCTCTGTCGACCTGGTAGGGCTAGCTACCAGGTTAAGCGTGGTTTGATGTTACCCTAGACCTGCCTTTCTCAGCTTGAGGTATATTTAGGCCCTAACACTTTGAACACCTGGATTAATATGATATTATGTGAAAAGTGGGTTATGTAAATAAATTAATGTTCGAAACTACAAGAAGCGAGAAGATATACAAAAGAAGTAGTGAAGAGTTGGAAAATAGTCCTTTGATTTCACCCTTGTGGGAAAGCGAGGAAGAGCTTGCGAAAGTTTCTTCAAGAAGCGCGGTCAGTTTGATAAGGCAGTGTATTCCGCATTTACCACCTCCACCCACACCGCCACCCATCTCACCCTCCTCATCTCCATCTCCACCCACCCGACCTCCGCCACCACCACAGTTTAGTATGGAAAATTCAATCAAACTACCGATATTCAGACGAGTGGGAAATGAAGATCCAGACCAATTCTGGTTTGTGAAAAGAGCAGTATGGGAAGCACATGGTGTCGTGGATGTTAATATTAAAAAGTCTACACTGGTGAGCGCACTGCAGGATCACACCTTAATGTGGTATATCAAGCATTCTAATGACCACTTGAGCACAGGAATCGAAAAAATGTAGGCCGTGTTGAATAGGGAATTTAGCAGGCCAAAATAAAAAATGCAATCAATCATCAAGTTTAAGTAGATTGCAATGCTCCTGAATGAGACCCCTTGGGATCTAGACCAAATACTGAAGAGTATGATCTGCAAAGACAATATGACGCTAACAAAGGCATAGCATCGCGCATGGTTTGTGGCCTCACTTACACCACACTTAAGGATGGTGTTGTCACAACAAAAACATTCCACCCAGGCCGAAGCAATGAAAATAGCAATGAGATTACATGAGACCCCTATACAAGACCCTGGGTTGGGAGTCCAACAAATCCACGTGCAAGTGTAGAATCTGTGTCTGGAAATGTAAAGTTTGAAACAAGACAGGACACCTCAGCTGGAGGTGTGCGAGGAAGTATGGTGCATAAAATGTAAAGTCCAAGGGCACGACAAGGACCACTGTTCAGTGTTTTCAAACTACTTGGCAGGAGGAGGGTCGTTGTCGCTAAGACTGGAGGCACAGGTAGATCCAAGTGTGGCATTTACCCTATGGTGTACAATCTGCTAGATAGGAGGAAAACACACTACAGATGACTATTATCTGTTGTCGAAGTATACGCAGATGTCCCAGCAACTGTTTTGTAATTTCTGCAGGTCAGTAGGCCATGATGAATGCACTTGCCGAAGCTATAAACTAATGATGGATCGGACTCCTGCCTACAAGGTGTAGGCCAAAACGTGAACCCTCAACCCAAATGTAGGGATGGCGTGCACTGGATTTCAGAGGCGTGGGTGGGGTCGAGGTAGAATGGGACCAGGAAGGGGTCGCAGACAACTAATTTGTTACAATTGCATAGGGTCAGGGCACTTTCCCGTGATTGTACAAACCCGACAAGAATATCATGTTGGTACTATACTCAATTTGATCATGAGGCAGAAGGCTGCCCCTCACTGATAGTGAGGATGTGCGAAAAGGGGGTACTCCAGCCACCTCCAACCTAGAATTTACAAATGATGAGGTCTGAACCATGCGAAGAAGACTCAAATGTAAACATGATGCTTAGGAGTGGTATGAACACAGGAGATGATAAAGGGAAACAACTAGAAGAAAGTGTGTGGGTTCACAAGGCTCCTACAAATGAACCTAAGTTTGATTTAGAACGGGTGAAGGAGACATTCATGGAAACCAAGAAGAGTTTCATGGAGGCCTCCACTTTAGGTAGTAAGGATCAACTAGAACCAGGAATGGATCCTTCAATGTTCACTACCTTTCTAGAGACACGCATGAAACTGCTACACGACAGTAAGGTAGTCAAAGGACTACAAGAACTTATCACTAGGTGTGCAGGGTCAGGAGAACTGCGCGTGGTCCAAAAACTTGGAAAGCATACATTGTACACAAGAAGGGAAATGAGGTTGACTGCAGAAATAGGTGAGTATGAAATGGATCAGGTAATCTTGGATTTGGGTTCGGACATGAATGTACTACCAAAGAAAACATGGGAATGCATGGGCAAACCCATGTTACAATGGTCCCATATTCAGTTACGAATGGTGAACCAACAGAAGATTTTACCCATGGGAAGATTGCAAGGGGTAACAGTTGATATTGAAGGTGCGAGTGCATAGGCGGATTTTGAGGTGATAGAGATTGTCGATGACAAAAATCCCTATCCTGCACTACTAGGAATAGACTGGGCCACCGATATGAACAGAGTCATAAATCTAAAGAAGCACAAAATGATCGTTCAGAAAAAGTCACTACATGTGGTGGTACTGCTAGACCCAGTCGAAGGAGTGCGATACACTAAACTAGTGTGCAACGATGATAATGATGATGATCTCCATTGTATTTAAAAGATAACTGCACGAGATGAAGATTGGGTGAATCCAGCTGTGGATGGAAGGATTTCATGGGAGGGAAAAAGCTCTTGCACTTCAGATTCAGATGAGGAGATAGAGCGATGACAGAATCGGTTGCATGAAGTAACAATGCTTAATTGCAACATGATGATTAGATCATTGCGCTACATGACAATAGAGGCAAGGGAGCTGCCGACATATGATGGATTAACAACGGTGTATGAAATTCTGAGAAAATTTGAAAGCGCAGTACCAGAACAACAGTGGCTTGATGCGTTGAAGTGGGCACTGCGCGCAACACCCGCACGATGGTGGGGTACGCATCCAGGAAATTTTGAGGACTGGCACGGTTGTAGAAGGATGATGCGCATACATTTTGGAAAACCCAAGCTCCGAACGAAAGCTAGTCAGTAGGGGTGGAACAACTTGCATGCCCACCTTTCTTGATGGATACAGATATATGTTGTACAGTCCACACAAGCACACACCACCCCCAGACTAGAGAATAGGAACAAACCACAGCAGCAGGAAAGGTGACGCGCACTACCAATTCTCTATGATGAGGCATTCGATAGGGTGCATGGGGTACTGAGCAAGGTTCACCATCTGAGACGAACTGATTGCGACCTGTGCATACCTGTGGTTCAATGGGCCTATAGGACCATGTGCAAAACCCTGAATGTGGAGACGATTCCAAAGATGTGGAACAGAGTAAAAACCATAATTTTTGAAGAGAATAAAAAAAGGAGTTGACATGTAATAGCTCCCGTGGTTGTGACAGTGCGCCATTGCCAGGAGGAAGAAATCACACATCTACGTGAGGACAAACATCTAAGGATTTAGGAATCCATCCAACGAGGGAACCTTAGACTTCGCGAACTCGAATAGGACCAGGTATGATTGAGGAAGACAAGCATTTGGATGGATGTTGAAATCAAAAGGCTGGAAAACGAGATCACGCAAGCATGTCTCAATGATCAACCGAAGATGACAAAGCAAGATACGGATGACCATACCACTGTACTAGAAGATTTTCGCTAAGATTTTAAGACTCTGCTACCATGGCTACGACCGCACCTCACCAAACGCAATAACCAGGGAAGCGCATTGCATACAGTAGAACTTGTGGCGTTGGTAGTCGCACTGACAATTGAGGAGCTTCTATGGAATACGCTGGAAGGCGAGTTGAAGTCTCACATAGGTGGTGTGACCACCTAAATCGCTGTAGGGAGCACATTCTCAGGGCAACAAATAGTTGAAAGAGAGTGCGAATCTCTAAAAGAGTCTGTTTGAGGGCTGCATGGTGAGGGAGGTGCGTGCAGAATTAGTAGGGCACAAGGTTCGTGCTCGTGCATGGGGGGTTGCACTGTTGTGCAGGTAGGCTGCGAAATAACCATTGGTGTCACTGTTCATGACGATATTTCCAATTTAAGGCAAAAGGGAGCGGGCGGCAAAAATTTAAGACATGAATTAAGGGCTAGATTTGGGGCAATCTACCGCCACGAAAGCATTGATGGCCCAGAATTGGGAGGAATGGTCGGATTTGAATTAAAAAGGCACTATAAAACTCCAAGGGATAACCATGAGACAACACTTGTTCATCTGATATTTGAGCAGTTCATTAGAGCACAGAGTGTTGAGCGTCGAGCAAGATTTGAGCCCCGAAGTTCATGAACAACCTTAGACAACTCAAGCAAGATGAAAACTACTAGGAGAGGTTTGAGCTCTACAGAAGGAACCACCGACGAGGCTGCACAGAACCCCACAGTACATGATGTTCCCAGAGACACTGGGGTCACAACAGAAATCTCGAAGTCTCCTCGGACTCCGAGGCCCAAGAAAGATAAGCAGGCAGTGGGACTAGTTCGCATGTCCCCAAGGAATCTGTGGTTTGGTAAAATTTCAATGGAAGAAAAGGGTAAGGCTGTCAGCATTGAGACAGATGACAAGGAGGAGGACCTACAAGCTCTTTTCGATGAGATAGAGGTAGCAGAAGACATGAAAGAGGTCATCTAGCTGGTGCGCGTTGTAGCGAGATTGCTCGAGTACATTCCTCTGCGAAAAGGGAAAGCCAAGATACCCAAGGACTTGGATGCCACTAAAAGCGTACTTCAGACCCTGCTTCTCCCTGATGGAATTTTGTTTAAGGGCTGACACTTGGGTCGTGTACCCACAATGAAGTTTGAAGATTGGGACCTTGCGGATAGCGAGAAGTTCCCACACTTGGAGACGGAGAACCTCATGAAGCAAAGCACGGAGGGGTTCGTCACAACACTAGAGCCGCAGAAATGGCTACGCAGTGTGGAGAAGGTCGGATTACTTCATCTATTGTGGATTCCACACTTTCATTGCATGCCTATCACTATTTTCATCATGAGGTAACTACCTTTCTTGGTGCACAATGGGTACTTTTGGCTGGAAGAGCCTATTCCCATCACGGAGGATCTCATCCATATGATTTCCCGGCTCCCCTGTAAGGGAAAGGACCCTGCGGCAATAGCAGGCAAAAGTGGAGATTTGGTGCTCGTAGAGGCCATGAAGAAAAAATACAAACTGGAGAAGAAAAAGAGGGGTTACACAAGAAGCAACATTAAAAATAAAGGGGTGTGCATAGCCACCCAGCTCTTGGCCGGAAAGGTAATGAGAAAATGTTGCGAAGATGAGGTGCCAGCACCGGTAGTTGCATTGGAATAACAATGTGTGAAGGGGGTCCAATTCAACTGGGCCATGTTCCTCTGTGGGGAGTTCTTGACTAACTACAAGGAAGCCCAGGAGAAGGACAAGACCTTCACCACTATGCGTGGTCGAGGATAGTTAGTTCCCTAGTATTGAACATGACTTACCAGAGGCTGCAAAGTATGCATCGCTCTGGGTCACCAATTATACCAAGAGGATTCGCGAGACCAAGATCTTCCGGGTGCTTATGGAGGTGAGCATCTGGATGTGGATCAACAGATGGTCGTGCATGTCCCCCATAGTGTACAATAGTCTGCGGAGCTTTGCAGACTTCAAGGTAGACATGCATAATGTGTACATCAAGGTGTGTAAGGACTCGGTGCAGCAATGGACCAAGATCCCTTCATCACTATCGATGATGCAATCTTTTCAGTGCTAGAATCACGACCCCTCAAGTGGTGCACCCTAGATCTAGCAAAGATGGATAGAACAACACAAAAGAATAAGGATGCAACCAAGTTACGTGTCATGAAGTTGGCCTAGCAAAGGCGCAATGAACAAGTGGCCGCAAAGGTAAAGGTTGTCCGTGAGGCAGCAAGGGCAGCCGTGGAGCACGCAAAGGCTACTGTAGAAGTAGCAGTAGCATAGGCAATATGGAACACCACAACGTAGGACAAGAGGGGCCAAAACTTTCCTACAGGATAGGGAGTAGAGGACATAGAAGAAAGAACAGACCCGGGCACAACGTCTACTCAGTTGAAAAGGCTGTGTGTCATGGAGAGATCGGGTCCACGAAAAAAGGTCAAGGAATCCAAATTGGCCATCAAATCGATCACACTAACAGAAGGTGACCTCTACAACATCGGTGACATGATTCATGAGGTCACCAAGGAAGCCTTCAAGGAAGCCATGCCAGAGCAGCAAATTGTGTTTGGGGCCTTAAGGGCACAACTACAGGAACTATAGATGCGGCCCCCGTAGGAAGGAACCATAGCCACCTATAGCGTAACAGGTACATCAATAGTAGAGCAGCTACTACACGCAAAGATGGCCAATATCGTAGTGCTACCGGGAGGAGCACTAACAACAGAGAAAGAGGACGACAAAGCCGCTGTGGGCAGAATCAAGGGACTTGGCCTAAATTTGGCTGCCCTGCCGCGAGACACATTGCACCAGCTACAGGATGGCATAACAGTAGAGTTCCACGCTAGGGAAGGCCACGTGATTTAGGTGATTAGTGAGCAGAAGATCAACATCGAACAGCTCAGCCTACAGTGGGACGAACTGGCGTCACAGAACCAGTAGATTGTGAAGACAATGGATGAAGCATGCCGATGAGTCCCAAAGTTGTCCATCACCACAAACCTACCAACAGAGATGCGGATCCACTGTCTGGCAACTGGAGTCCGTAGCACGCATGAGGAAACAACATGAGTGTAGTTGGAGCTGAACCTCCTGATTGCTGAGCTGCGAATGAAGGTGAAACCTTCCACTCCTCTGAAAGCTAGAGAGCAACGCATTAGCACCATTCAAATAGGACTGTAACAAATTTGGGCAGTGTAGGACTGTACTAGTATGTTGGACCAAGCTTTCGACATCCTCAAATCCTTGCAGGAGGACCCCAACATACAGTGCTTGGAAATAGAGGCGTGCGAACTATAGGAACAGTATGATAATGTTAGGGAAACTGCACAGATAGTCATCCTCACCAAATGAATGGCAAAGATGTAGCAAGAAAGGACGCTGAAATAGCAGGTGGATGCCGCCAGACAAAAAGAGGCACTTCTCAAAATGCCTACCCAGCCTTGGATTGATGAGGCCTTCAACATTACGGCTGGCATTGAGGGCAAGCTCGCACAGATGCAGGAACTATATGCGCTAAGGCAAGAAGCAGATCCTCACAAAGAATGATTGGATGAGTGCATGCAGTAGGTCCAGCAAACCGCATAACAGTGCGTCACGGACCTCTGAGCAATACGGGACCAGTTGGAGGGGATCCACGCCAAGGTCGCCGCACCAGCAGAGTGACTTGGGACGAGTCACGATGATTCTGTTGGGGGCCTATTGGAACATGTTTTGGGGCTCAAAGCCCAAGTTTTAGTCAAACGTTTTGTAAGACTTCGCGATTTTCGGGCGTAGAGCGCGAAGTATAGGTTAAGTCATAAGGTTGTTCGCCCTAAAGTAGTATAATGTAATGTAAAGTTATGTCAGCCTACCCATGGTCTGTAGACCATGGGATTGTATAAATAGAGTGAGGCTCTAAGTTGTAGAGGGGGAAGGAAAGAAGAAGAAAGAGTATGAATGGTTCAAGTTTAGAGTAGGATTCTAAGTGTATTGGGTTGTAGTAGTAGGAAGAGGCTTTGTAGCTGAGTGCGCAGAGGCCTAGTAGAGCCCGCAGATGAGTGCACGGACCCTTGTAGCTGAGTGTGCACAGTGGTGTCGAGTCTGTAATCAGGATTGAAGATTAATAAAGAGAATTTGATTCCTATTTTTGTGTATCTATTCTGCATTACCTTCTTTACGTTTAAACTATTTTATTTATCGCACGCACTGATATAATTGCTAAATATTTTGTAATAATCCTTAAGTCTTACATGAACAAGTTAAGTAACTAGATAATAACAGATTAAATAGCAAGAGATGTGGGTATTATACGAGTTGTGCCCCGAGTAGGGCTACACGGAAGCTGCACTACAGGTCGCTAAGGGATAGTAAGTATGCATAGCGACGGGCCAGACCGCAAACCTCTAGAAGCTCATCAGACATCCCCAAGGTGTGGAAACCTAGTTTTAGCACCCTCCCATACTACTTCGAGTGAGACCTTAGTCCGCGCTACGGGCACTGTTTCCGAAAGGGCCAGTAGTACCGGGATTTTCTTAGCTAAATCACCTCTGAACTTGGGTCAGGCCCATACAATCCAACAACTAGTGTCAAGAAGAAAATGAACATTACTAAGATAATAACTAAATCTCATGAGCTTCAAAGTGAAACCAAGCGTTGGTAAATTCCCAAAATGCCCTGGGATGAAAGACTCAGTCACTTATGCAATATTATGAAGTATGAAAAGCATTTTCTCTTGGATTGTCTATCTTTTACTCACATCCATTCTAAATTTCAAAATATTACTCATACTACCAACCATCTTGACTTGATAAGACAACATAACTATAGTAATGTGAATACTTCTCTAACTTATTTTTTAACATAAAAATGAATGGTTAAAAGCTTTCAATGAATATCCTACCTTATTAAAGTCCAATAAACTAATCATCATTACCATTATAATTTCATAAATTTTATTCCACCTATGTTTTCTTACTATTTAGATGAGTCCATTTCTATAATATCTTAAACTTTTTATTTTGATTTATTTTTGGCTATCTTTTATTTAATTACATATCTTGAACATGGATTCGTTTTTTAATCCAAAATATCCAAATTTCGCAAGATCATTGTAGATGTTTTGTTGAATCTCAAAGAATCTTGATTTTAGTGATATTCTATGTGATATTTAAGTTTCTCGTGGAAGATACATTGTCTATAAAATTTTGAAACCACTAACATAGTAGATGGACACTCCATCAATGATTAATAAGTATCATTAAGATAATACTTAAAAGTATTGTAGTTAAAATTTATAGTTTTTATTTAAATTTATAATATGAAAATTAATTAATGAAAATAAGTTATAATACTTATGTAATATTTTAACTTTGAAGGCTACACAACAGATATGTTGGAAATAGAAAAATGCTAGGTTTTTTAACATAATCCTAGTAAATGCTCTAATTAACCAAACAATGGTAAAATAAATAAACGAAGATTAAAATAATAAAAATTTTAAAACCCTAAATTATTATAAAAATATAAAAATTTTCAATTACTATATAAATATTTAACCAATATAAAAAATAATTAAATAAAAAATACTTTTGATTGTTGTATATATTAAAAAATGATTTAGAATTTCATTTTAAATTTATATTTTTAAATATAAATATGTAAAACATACTATCAATAAATATGAGAATCAATTAATAAAAATTTTATTCAAATTTATATAACAATAATATTTTGGTTATGCGTGTTAAGTATGTGTTTGTATTGATGTCGAAGGATGTCATGGATTGGTTAAAATCAATTGTATGTAGGCAAATTAGTGAATTAATATTTTTTTAGTAGTATTTTCATATCAATTTGTGCTTCATGAGATTAGCTTAGATGCTCTTATAAATGGCACAATTGGATAGTGTTTGGAAAGAACTTTCTAATGGTATATCGAAGTCAGAAAAATACTTCTTGGATCAAAGCATATGGCCAGTCAATGTTTAGATGTTAAAAAGTCAAAAGATGCATACCTAACTTTGGTGGTAAACTTCGCAATCTCCAAACATAGCAAAGTCACCAAATGTTGGGGCGAACAATGTGGCATATAATTGGTGTTAGGTACATAGTTTCCAGTGATGGATAGGTGTGTTTCAAAGCTTAGGAGTTATAGCACAAGTCCCACCCTAGACACGTAACGGTTTTCCCTGGAAAACCCTAGGGTGACGAAGCACTAGGACATAAGGGTGAGCGAGCATGGGACCCCACTTCACACATCACCTTGGTAGTTTCTACCTGATGATATCCTTTACAACTTAAGCTTTATTTTTGGGGAGATAAGACTAAGGAAAGGGGAAGTTCTCGTCAGTTGCAGCTAAATTTCCTGTCCTAGTCAAAAAAATTATAACTAAAATTCATTGAAAAACAAAGGGTCAAACCCCCTTCCATCATATTGGTGACATGGCTATTTGACAACATGGAAAATCACATAAGGACACTTGGATCATTAGTATTAAATGACATAGATGACATAGAACCATTGTGGAGCCATAAGGAAAATGATGATGTTAGCATTACATCAATGATTAAAATCCTTGAGACACATGGCACTCTAGGACGATGACAAGTGGCATGTTGATTTGGCATTTTTGGGTGTCCAAGTGTTCCATAAACATGTGACATGTGGCAACTATCAGCGAGTGACATGTGGAAAAGAAGTACAGGTGGTAGACAGGTCAACAAGAGTGGTTAGACATCTAATCCTGGTGATTTTAGACTGAGGCTTTGGGACAAGGTGGAAAGTACAAGTGGTAGAGGAATTCATGTAGAGAAATTACAAAGCTAAAGAGAGATAAAATGGCAATCCCCACAATACACGTAACCTTGAAATTTTTTCCCCTAAAGTCTTAAAAGGTGCTCCATTGTATTTGGCTAGGGAGATGGAGAACTTTGTTGGAATAAGGAATTACTGAGAGCCGGGGGGCGGGGGCGAGGGTGAATCAGTAATAGTGAGGTTCTTAAAACTTTTTATGTATATGTATTTAGTTTTCTCCTCTACTATCTATTACTTATGAGAGAATTCATACATAATACAAATGAGTAGTAAGATGAGATATTCGTATGTACATAAAATCCATCACATGAGCAACATACACATATTGACACAGGTATTTTCACCTGGAAACCCAAAGGGAAAAAACCACTAATCTATTTGTTGTTATGATGTAAATTAAACACCTATTTAATTACATATGTTTGTTTGTGAGCACCCACTCACAGGAGGCACCAACCCCCTTAGGATAGCAAGAACCTGCTTTCCAAGAAGTACCAACCTCTTGTGAATGCAGACCACCACCTGCTCTAGCCACTATTCTACCTTTAAAACAATTATCAAACTAAAAACAGGGACACATACAAATAAAAAAAAATACCAATCTGGTTCACTGCAAAAACACACTTCTACTCTTGATCCACTACTATTTCATAGGATATCTTTTCCTTACACAATAACCCTCTATCCTCCACACTCTGCCTTCTATTCCATAGGCTCTTTGCAACACTCTTGCTCGAGTTCAACATTTCGGCTAGTGTCTTTGCCCTCACATGCTCTTCTCTACACTCTTCAACTCTTCAACAATACTCTCTTCCCCTAGTTTGCTTGATGGAAAATCGCTAGTTTTGTTCCTTTTCTACACTCTGTATAATGATGCCTCTGCTACCTGTTTCCACACTGCTCGAGTGTACCTCTATATGTATCCTCTTGTTGTTGTTGTGTATGATGATGAAATTCTTCTACTATGTTAAATAAGACAATGGGCTCTTGAGCATTTCACCATCACTCTATGTGGTTATCCATGCTGATAATTTAATCTCAATCCACCTACACACTCCAAAGAGACTCACCATGCTCATTCATGAATTCACAGAGCTTGAATTTACTTTGGAATGGCTTCTTTGTTCCTCATTTAAGTCTATAAGGCATGCATAGGAGATCATATATGACTTTCTTCTAACATCGGAACAAGGCCAATAGTTCTACTTTGTTAATCATTTTCCTTGTTGCCTTGACCCAGTGATCTATGTAGATGCCATTAACTCCATTACCCAAATTCTTTGGCTTGCATTTACTCTCTTGCTTCTGACCCATTAATTCTTTCACACTCTGTATAGGTGTATCGAAGCCATAACTCATCGTAAGTTATATTAAACGAACGTTACAAAAACTCATAATTTCGATTCCTTTAGCCCCTTGGTGCTTAGCCCTTATCACTTTTTCTTTCATCATGGGACTTGAGCTCTAACCAATAACTTCTTATACCACTATAGTATTATATCAAATCCCATGCATATCATAACTTTTATGGAACAAACCTTATGAAATTGCAAAGTCTCGATTTCTTTTAGCCCCCTCTACTTAGCCGTTTACAATTTTTCCTCCATGCGACTAGGCGTTGTGATTGGCGACTTAGCTTTTAGGTGCTAAGTCCTTCATATCCTTTTAGGGGCCTATCTCCCTTTCTATTTTCTTTTCTACCCTTGGTTCTTTTGGGTTTCTTTAACCAAGCGCCAATCACTTCAGAGCTCTTGCATATCGAAGCTTTCTCATAATTCAATTAAGGGGGTACCCAAAATTCTATCCTTTGAAATACTCTCCACGTGCCATCTTATAACACTGAGGTGCTTAAGACTTATCTATGCCCTCGGTCCTTTGGATCTCCCATGCCCATGTTCCATTCCACATTTGAGCCCCTTTATTAGATCAAAATTTTTCTATAAGGAAATTAGTCAGGAGTTACGAAAATCCAACCTCCGATTTGTCGATATTCAAGATGACGTCATGTTGTCATCATCACTCCACATGGTGCTACCTTAGTGTTCATTCTATCATCACCCAGATTTTGCCCATTAGGCTACCAAAAATACCAAACCTAACTACCATGTTTCCACGATATTATTACATCATGTTGATGTCATCTTCCTTATCAGCCCTTGAGGGGATAATCAGCTACTACCATGTGTCTATTAGAGGAGAGAGAAAGGGTCTTCTTGGTCCTTGGTTTTTCACTGCATTCATTTGTAGTTCCTCTCCTTCCAAAACCTTAATGTTTTAAGGGAAATTAATTTTATAAGTGCTTATAGGTTCCGAGGTTTCGATGGCCCTATTCTTCGAATTCCTGATATGCTTCCACGTGTCATGTTTTGTCGAGTTTCCGACCTGCATTTGATGTGAACCTCCCTTTGAGGAATCGAGCCTTCATGGCATTTCAGGTCCCTTTTAAATAGACCTCCAAGGTCCCAAGCCTCTAACCTCTAACATTCATCCCTTCCGATCTGTTGAGCTCCGAAATTTTACGTCCCGACATTTCGGCTGCCTCTGATATATCGACCCACTTAGGACTTCAAAAACTTGACTTCAATAGTCCATAACTTTTGATCCACAATTCCATTTGTTTACTTCCACATATTTTTGGAAATATATTTCAAAGCACTATCTAGTGGAGAAGGTCTGTTGTAATCTTGAGAAATGGCTGCAAACTATCTCCCTCAAAGATAGTGTAGTTGACATCAATGCCAACATACCAAGTGCCACAAGCCATCTAGAAAATGGCAATTGTCCAACAATCTCCCCCTTTGGCATTGATGGAAACAACACAATCTCCCCCTGAGACTAGGCATGGTATTAGTTACTGTTATTCTTCTCAGTTGGTCCAATGATCTTCTCCCCTTTTGGCATCAATGGAAAAGGATGACATTGGATACTCCCCTTAAACCACTGCAACCTACTCTTCCATTGATTCCACATGCTGAGTAGCTACCAACACACATCAAAATTGATTCATTTGGGAGGAGGAGTCACAAATCCTATCTTTTGCCTAAGATATTCAAAGGGTTCTCTTTTTAGTGGCTTAGTAAAGATATCTGCAAGTTGGTCTTTAGTGGGCACATATTCAAGTCTAACATATTCAAGTCTAACAGAATTGGTTGTAACATGTTCCCTTAAGAAATGGAACTTGATAGGGATATGCTTGGTCTTTGAATACATGAAAGGATTCTTGGAGATATTGATGGCACTTCTATTATCACACATGATTGGAATAGGTTTAGTCAACTCTACCTTGATATCCTTCAAGGTTTGCTTTATCCATAGAATTTGTGAGTAAAAAGTGGCAGTTGCAATATAATATGCTTCAATAGTTGATAAAGAAATCGATGCTTGTTTCTTGCTAACTGGTGACACTAAACAGCTTCCAAAAATAATGTTGCACCTGAGGTGCCCTTCCTATCATCAATAATGCATGTCTAATTAGCATTAGTGTAGGCCTTCAACTTAAATTCTCTGTTTTTAGTGTACCATAGTCTATAACCTTTTGTCCCTTGAATGTATTTGAAAATCCTTTTTACAATGACATTGTGACTTTGACGAGGGAAATCTTCAAATATATCTACAAGACCCACTGGTTGCATAATGTCTCGCTGCGAGGCAATGAGATACAACAAGCTTGTTATCATGGATCTATATTTAGTCTGATTTACCAGTGGTGTCACATCTTCCTTACATAATTTGTAGCCTATAACCATAGGTGTGTTAACTTGCTTGCAATCTTCCAGCCCAAACTTCTTTAGAGTTTCTCGTAGGTACTTGGATTGGGAGATAAACACTCCATTTTGAGATTGAGAAATTTGCAATCCCTAGAAGAAAGACAACTCCCCAATCATGGACATATCTAACTATGTCTACATACATTTTTCGAATTGATTTCCCAATTTTTCCATGTCTCTTCCAAATATTATGTTGTCCACATATACTACTACAATTAGTAGATGATCCCCTCCAGACTTGATGTATAAATTGTTATCTACAATACCTTTCTTAAATCCATGTTGTTGAAGTTATTGATCCAATCTTGCATACCAAGCTTTCGGAGCCTGTTTGAGTCCATATAAGTCCCTTTTCAGTTTGCACACAAAATGTTTATCTTTAGTGAGAGTGAATCCTTCTGTTTGCTCAATATAAACCTCTTCTTCTAGATCTCCATTGAGAAAGGAAGAATTCACATCCATTTTGATATACCTTTATATTTTTATGACTAGCAAAGGCAAGGAACATTCTTATAGCTTCTAGTCTCGCTACTGGTGAAAAGGTTTCCTCAAAATCTAATCCCTTCTATATGGGCATACCCTTTGCATACCAATCGAGCCTTGTGCCTAATTACTTAACCATACTCATTTAGCTTGGTTTTTAAAACCCATTTGGTTCCAATGACATTTTTCTCTTTGGGTCTTGGAACAAGCTCCCAAGTGTCATTATTTTCAATTTGGTCAAGTTCTTCACTCATAGATCTCAACCAAAATTCGTCCTCACTTTCTTGGCTGAGATTTTTAGGCTCAATCTAAGACAATAGAGCAAGATTTGCACACCTTGGACTACCAACAAGTTTCCTCCTAGTCTGAACATCATGTATTTGATCTCCAAGAATCTGACTCTCGGGATGTTCCTTCTGTACATACCTGGAAAGTGTTTTGGGCCTTGTAGTTGTGCTTGCTTCCCCGCCTTCATTATCTGAATCTATTTCTTCTTGATGTGAGGGCCTCATGTTTGAATTTTCTTCTCAATCTAAGTTCATATTTCCTTTGGAGGACTCAGGTTGTGAAGTTATTCCATCTACTATTACATCAATGCAATCCTCAACCCTCTTTGTCTGTTTGTTGTAATACTTATATCCTTTAATTTGAGTAGAGTACCCAAGTAATATACCCTCATTAGCACGTGAGTCAAACTTCCCTGGATTTTTATCATTCCTTTTGATAAAGCATTTTCTCCCAAATACCTTGACATGTTTAACTCATACAGGGCTTCCCTTCCACAACTCATAGGTAGTTTTATCGCTATTAGGCTTGAGTTGAGTTACTTTTGATAGGTACACTTCTCTTTGTGTTGCTTCTCCCTAGAATATGTGGGATGCATCTGCTTCATCCAACATATAACTGGCCATTTCTTAGATTGTTCTATTATTTATATCAACTAATAAATTTTGTTGTGGAGTTCCAGCCACTAAATATTGCTTCCTAATGCCATGCTCTTCACAGACTACTTCAAAATCTCTTGAAGTGTATTCTCCTCCTCTGTCTAATCTTAAACATTTGAACTTTAAGTATTTCTCATTTTCTACTTGAGCTTTAAATTTTTTTAAATGCTTAAATACTTCTAATTTTTCTTTTAAGAGCACAATCCATGTGGATCTAGTAAAATCATCAATGAGAACATAAAATGCCTTTCTCCTTTTGGCCTTTTCACCATAGTTTGGCTGCAGACATATGTGTGAATTAGCTCTAGTGGTCTGGATCAAGAGAATTCTTTTGACTTGAAATGAGTCCTAGTTTGCTTACCAAATTGACATGACTTGCAGATTGAATTATTAAGTCGTGACAGTCTTGGCAAACCTCTTACAACTCTGAGATTGTTGCCTCTTATTAGACTGTCAAAATTCATATGACCAAGTTTCTTGTGCCATAACCGGGCTTCATTCGACTTTCTCAAATAGAATCTTATTCTTGAGTCATCAAACACATATACATTATTGTGAGTTATGACTGCTTTTCCCACTAGCTTTCCATTTTCTTGATCTAAGATCTCACATTCCTTGGATTGACAAGTCATATTAAAGCCATTATCACACATCCGGCTTACACTAAGCAAGTTTTTCTTGAGACCTTCCACATACAACATATTTTGAGATTTTAGCTTTTGATCCAGACTTACGATGCCTTTACCCTTAATTATTATTGGGACATTGTTGTTGAAAGTGACACTGTTCCCTTTGTATTCTTCTTTTAGAAACATAAATTTTCTCTTATCCCTAGCCATATGATTGGAAAAACCACTATTCAGATACCATTTGTTCTCTTGATTATGTGCAAATAGAGCAAGTCCACATTGCATGTTATTTTTAGTTTTTCGTTTCCATATATCCTTATCATTTTGAGAAGCTGGATGTCGAATATTCTAGGGCTTATATAGGTACTCAAACCTGCTTTTGCATTCATTTTCCTTGTACCCAAAATTATTACATACAAAACACTCAAATTCACTTAATAGGGGAGATAAACCATTTCGATCTCTGAGAGGAGAGTTTTGAGATCTAAAATTCTGATACTTATTATATCTAGAATTTTCATCTTTCAACTTTGATTCTTCTACAATTAATAACCTTATATACAAATATGTGACAATTATAACAATAACCATAGAATAAATAAGTGTACCTATTGTTGGAAGGTTTATGAGTTAAGCACCAAGGAATGTTGGTCGATTGAGGCCATACCCATAAAAAAGAATATCTCATGTTTTTCCATAGTAGTGTTAATGGTATACATGAAGAAAGGTAAAGATAAAAAACACCTTGATACCAACATATTTAAAAGAAGCATCAACTCAACCTCTTCAATTTAAAGAATGAAATTCCTTGTTAACCCATGTCAATGAGGTTTGAAAAACAATTTGTGAGACATATCAAATGAAATCCTAGTCCAGTTATTCATTAGATAGGAAGAAACATGTTGGGAGGTTCTCAATTTATGGTTGTATACTTGCATGAAAATAACTACATATTTTGCAAAAATATTTGGAAAGCATAAATCATCTTCTCAATTCACCATCCCAAACTTAAAAATACGACATGATCCTATAGCTCATATTAACTGATGCATGAAGGAGTGGACAAGGATTGGCTAGATGTCTAGACCTCTATGTTTCTAAACACTATGGATGATATACCATAAAAGTGGTATAAAACTGAAGAGTACAAGGGAGACACCTCTATTTGGTCAAACATAAAAGGTAACTTATTTAATTCCTTCAAATTTGTACGAGGTGAAAAAGAAAGATTCAAAGGAAATCCAAGAAATAAAGGAATTTTTAGAGAAACCAAAAAACAAAATAGTGAAAGGGGCATGTCAAAGTTTGACATATGGTTTAATTTGACTTATAATCGAGTTGAATTCCATGACAAAATAACTTCTTGTTGGATTGATATCAAAAAAATAAGTTTTATAATGAAAATTTTTAAATGGAGAAATGATCATCTAAAAATGAATAAAAATGTAAGAGTGGTGTTGAAAAAATATAGTGAAGGGAATAACAAGGTTTAAAAATCTAACCTCCCATTGGTATACAATCAAATTATCGAACGAATAAGAGAAATAGTTGAATCAAAAGTACTTGAATGGATGAGTGATAACATAAAACAAAGGAATATAATGTATCCATAAACTATCGACTAAGGACGAATTAGATAGGAGACTAGTGATCCAAAAAGAAAGTGATGGAGATAATAGATCTACTTTAAGAATGTCAATATATTTTCATGAGAGACTACATAGATTTGAAAGGATTAGCAAAGGAGATGGGTGTGATAAAAATCAATGTCATCCCTCACGCTAAGCTAATTAAAAATGAGCATATAAGCTATCACATAAGTACAAACCCATCATTCAAAATAAAATTGAATGGATGTTATATGTAGGGATAATATACCCCATTGAAAAATTAGAATGGGCTAGTCCAATGGTCATCCAATTGAAGAAGCATGATACAAAAATAATTAGAAGTCGCTTCGACTTCCAAAGCTTGAACAAATAACAATAAACGATCCATTCTCAATGCCTTTTTCCTATGAAATCATAAATTAGGTTAGTAGAGATGAATGTTACTCTTTCACTAATGGTTTTTTAAGGTACAACTGAGTACCAATTCTTGTAGAAGATCAAGAGAAAAAAAAATATTATTTGAATTTGGCTCTTCTACATATAAAGGAATGAAATTCAGACTAAAAATGTTGTTTCCATATTCTTAAAGATGGTTCGGAAAGCCTTTAAAGAATATATTTATGAAGCCATGCCAATATAGGTGGGTTTACATTTACTAGTGGAATTTTGTCTATCAATTCAAGTATGAATTTTTCTTTACCCTCTAAACGAAAAATAACTCTCCTTAGATTAGTTCAATCTAAGTCATTTGATATTGAAGTTATCCTATGTATTTGAGGTGGTGGACCTTCCTCTTTGGGAGGAAGGTTTTGTAATATATGATAATGGAGAATAAGGTGATTAGCAATGATGAATATTTATTTAATTAATTAAATAAGATGCCCATATGACCAACTAGATTCAAACTAAATAATATACATTATAAAATATCCTAAGAGTAATAACAACCAAACCAAATATACCAAATCTACTTCTTGAAAGCCAAGATGCTTGAGCTGATGAAATCCCCAAGTACCTTGGATTAATGAAGGGCTGAGAAGTTGTTACCCCAACCTCCATCTATCAACCTTAATTTTCAAAAGTGACCTTGATGGGGTTGAGTGTCACCCCCCAGGAGCTTTGATATGGTGATTTACATATACATTATGTATTGTAGGTACTTCCCACCCATAGTCACCTAGAAGATAACTGTAAATATAGGTCACTAAGTCTACCACTTCATTTCCAAATGACTAATGAGATACGTGTGATTAGGACCATATGCATAGGTAGGGAAACAAAGCCCAAAGTCTCTCAATATATTTTTCTTAGTGAGTTGAGTTGTGCTTCTTAAAGAGATCCTTGAATGTGACACAATCAACAAAACACTAATATCAAGGGAGTAGGCATGTTACTCCACATGTTCATGATATGAGCACATGCTTAATTCTCGTGTTAGAGGAGATATCATGTAGGTATATGTTGTGATAGTGTATTTTCTCTCTTTAGTGGTGATAGATTTAGTTTGATAACCTTGAAGAGTGTCCTATGAAATCCTATTTCAAATGTATACACCCTAATTTAATTTTGGTGTGCTAGAACTAAAAAGTATAAATAAAGTTTTTTAACACTTGATTTTATTGGTTTTTGTTTATTGAGAGGCATGGAGTGCAATTATGATAGTTCTTGGAGACTCAAGACCATTTACAAAAATGAAAAATACATGAACCATGAAATTCACTTTAATTTGATGAAATATATCTAAGAGAAGGATCAAGAGCTTTTCTCATTTTTTCAAGTGACAAGAAACCCCACACACTCTCATTAGCCACTCAATACACAAAAAAAAACTCAAACGAAATCAATTCGCTAACTATTTGTTTTCAATCCAAGATTACTAAATCTAAAATTGCACCTACAAGCACTAAAAAACATCAAACTAGAGCTTTAATTAGGAGAAAATGTGAAAAAAAACACTGCATAAAAAAAAGAACAAAGGAAATTGGAATATGTAGTATAATTAGGGTAGCCGAAGAAGCAAAATCCCTAAATGCTTTTACAAAGAAAATGAAACCAAACATACAAAGAAAGAAAGAAAATCTATAACAAATTCGAATTTCTCTATATTTTCTTAAACAAATAAGAAAATTGAGTTCTATAAGCCTAAGATCCGATTTGGACCAACTATCTCGAAAAATATCACTCAATAATCATAAACCAAAGAAGGAAATTCAAAATGAAATGAAAACATAATCCTTTTAGAAATTTTCAATGACATCATATGACTAAACCTTTCACACACACACACATATATATATTGTTGGTACCATTCTAAGACCCTTTTCCCTCCCAAAACATGACCATTTCCTACCTTTTTCTCATCATCCATTCCTCAAATGCCTTGGAAATTAATTAATTTAATAGTTTATAGTTGTTGACATGCATATTAATTGATTTAGGGATTTTGTGTTGACAAATTAGGATTTTAGGCCTAAATCACTACAGGAAGTCTCAACAACCTGTAAATGGCTTATTATGTGACATGTGGCATGGCAGCTAGGTAGGAGCGGAAGGCATGGACAAAAAGAGGAATGTCCAAGCATGGACAAGCACCTATCCCGCATTGGAAACATTCCTCCTATCTGCACGGTCAATGCTTAGTCAACTCTGGCATGTTGGCACAAAGGCAGCAACAGCATTCAGTTTTTGTCCATTTGATTTTAAGTTGTTTCCTATTTTGACTTTGATTTTATGCATAAGTCGATTAGGAATATCTCTGCGTTTTTACCAAAAGCAGCAACAGCTGCTATGGATAAACATCCATTTTTTCTTAAGGGATGTAACGCATGTAATTAAAAGACCAGACCGGGACCTATGTTCGTTTACACATATACACTATCGTTTGATATTACAGTTACGTTTTGATATTGTCACTTCTGAACAGAACCTTTGGTTTTTCAATCTAATATTGCATACTTCGTTTTAATATTGTGATCGTGGTGTGATTATCGGTGTGCCAGAGACCCGAACGGGCCCTGCATATGTGGTATACCGAGATACATTTCGTTTATATTTGCATTATATTCACATTGTAGTTTTAATTTCGTTTACAGTAAATTCAATTGAATGAAACTTGAATGCGAATTATATATATATTCAGAGATTTGATTGCAGTGATGAATGCGTTAATTAGATGTCTGTACATGTGTTGAATAACCCTCTCCTGGATTATGAATTGCATCCCGTAAAGGATTTGATCTCGGAGTTGTGTATAAAACACTGATATGGATAATGGTTATGAATTTTCCTTTGCATGCCTTCATTAAATATTCATGATTGCTGAATGATATTGAACAGGGGTTGCATGTTGGTGTCTCTGTAAGGGGACCGAGCCTTTCAAGATAGTCATATATAGCATGATATGAATTGCATTTCAGTTGTTAATAGCATATGATTTAATGCTTAGTTAAGACTGTGATTGTTAGTTTAACAATAGATTTAATACCAGCACTGTACTTAGGAGTCATAGGTTTAGAGTAGATCCTTTATGCTTATATATTTTAGGCACACGCCTCTAAGTAAATGCACCCTGGTTGACAATTAATTTAGACCGATCTAGCCCCCCTAGATATGACACTACATTTTGGCGCCGTTACCGGGGAGGCGTACTTAAAGGATTGAAAATTTAATAGAAAAAAAACAAAAATTTAGTTAAAATCATGCTCATTTATGCCTAGGTTTAGAGACAATCAGGGTAGATTCAGAAGAACCCCCCACCCTTCAAAAACTAACCCATCATCATCAGGAGCAGACTCTATAAAGAATTCAACACTAGCTGAGGAAAATTTCATTCAAGCCTTAGAGGATAAACAAAAATCAGGACAGAGACTTACGCTCATTGAAAGGAAAACCTTATATATACATAAATCTCAGAAGAGGGACTTTCCTAGGTCTGCCACACAAGGAAAAAGTAGTGCAGTGATTCAATACACTCTAGAGATTGAACACTCTCCAGAGACTGAACACTCTTATCTTAATCCCTTCTTTGAAGGAAGTGACTCTGATAAATCCATTAAGATGGCTGAGGAAGGAGATGGGTCAGCACTAAATCAAAGACGCAGAGATGAGGAAGAGTCCACTTTTCCTTTTCCCATACAAGAACCCCAGGAAGATGATGAGATCAAAATGAAAAATATACCACCATCACTGCTACCTAATTTCTATGGTATGGCTTCGGAAGACCCGGACTCATTCTTATTCGAATTTGACATTGTATGTCGGACATATGGTTATACTGATGATGCCCATAGGCTCAGACTTTTTCCAACCACACTAAAAGCATCAGCCTTGAGATGGTTCATGGGGCTTGGTGAACATACTATCACAGATTGGGATGGTATGAGAAAAGTATTTCTAAGGAAATATCAACCTTATTGCAGATCCAAAGATTCTAAAGATGACATCTTTAGAATGACCCAACAAGAGGATGAAACCTTAGAGGAATACTTGGAACGGTTTATTTATAACTTACAAAAATCTAACACCGAACTATGCCTCTTGAACTGACCCGCACAATATTCTTGAAAGGTATCAGAGAAGAATACATGGATGACCTCAATTTAATGGGTAAGGGTGACATCTCTGTTTTACCCTTTGAAGAAATCGCTGATCTATGCGAAAAGTATTCAAGGAGTAAAGCTAAGATGGGAAAAAGAACCTTGTCATCCAAGGCCACTAAGTCCAATTCAACAAGTGTCACAAGGGCTGAGATAGGCAACCTATTAGAAGAATTCAAGACAGATTTATTAAGCACAATAGGGAATCAAATTGACACTTTAAAAGCCAAAAAGAAACAAGAAACTGAGGACCAGGTAATGTCCATTTTCTACCCCAAGTGCCGGAAGAAACATGCATTAAAAGACTGTCCACTAGATAGCATCCAAGTTTGTGCTTTATGTACTGAACATCATGACATATTTAATTGTCCTAAGGTTAAGGTTTTGCAGAACTATAACATGGCAGCTAATGCAGAGATGGAACACATGTATTACATGGGCGCAAAAAGACCGTGGCAGCCAAGGCCAAACCCTCAAGGTATGTTCCCAAATCAAAACTTGCAATTTCCTATGAATGATCAGATGTATGTGCAGAATTCATGGAATGTACCAATGCCATGGCAGCCCCAAAACAACCCATAGCAACAATGGAGACCATCTCAACAGTATTCTCAACCTTATCCTACATATCCTCAGTCATATCCATCATATCAACAACCATACCAACAGTACTCACATCCTCAACCATATCAGCAGTACCCTCAGCA
>APFE031124133.1:0-14671 GCA_000404065.3 Pinus taeda | reverse complement strand
AGTGAAGGACACAGTTGCTTAGCAACTGTCTTTTCTTCCTCTTTTCTTGTGATTACATTATATTTTGAGGGGGGGTTTTTCCCACGAGGTTTTCCCTCTTTCCTCAATTTTAATACATGTTGCATTGTATTTAGGGTGACCTTTGGCCTTAGTTGTCGGGGCCCATTTTCTATTTTTCCCCATAGTGGTGTTCAGGGGGGGTGTTGGAACTACTACACCTACATGCAGACTCTCAGTTAGAGCATGCAACTACATGCAGACTCTTAGTTAGAGCATGCAACTACATGCAACTGCATGCATACTCTTAGTTAGAGCATGCAACTACATGCAACTACTACACATCTACATGCGGACTCTTAGTTAGAGCATGAGATTGCATGCAAGATTCCTTTTGCATGATTTACTCCTTGATTTGCTCCTTCTTGAACTCCGCAACTGACTAGTTATCTCCGGAACTTGTTGTAGGTGTTGAGTCTTCTCATTGATCACCACTATAGTTCATTACCTTGGGATCTTCACCCAGTAATGCTATATCATGAGCATTGTAACATATTTTCTATGAATCATTCTTTTCTTCTTTCAATTTTCTTTTAATGTTTTTGCTCTGCAAAGCTGTGTGTTCAACCTTTACTAGCTAGATTCATCTGTGCATGTTTTCTAACACATTTACAAATGGAACGCATTTTGAAAAAGGTGTCTTCTCCAAATCTCAAATGGCTGCGTTGGATGCACTGTGACTCTTCTTTCCTACCTTCCTCGGTTCTTATGAAAAATTTAAGGGTTCTGCAAATTGAAGGGTACAAGTTGAAAACATTGTGGGAAGAGGAATTGGAGGTAAATTAGGATTTTTTTGAATTAAAGTTCACATTTTTTTGAAATAAAGTTTGTGTTTACTAGCTATTGATATTGTAGCACATGGTATATGTTCTCAGGGTTTCTTTTGATGAGAAAGATGATATTTTTATATTTTTTCTGGGACATTTTGCAGCCACCTTTACAGTTGCGGGAGTTGGAGATTGAGGGTCCCCTCTCGCACATTCCAAACTCTATAGGGCAGCTAAACCATCTAGAACGGATTGTAATTCGTCGGGGTGTTCAATTGCGGGGAAAGGTCTCTATCACAAAATTGCCAGAAGAATTCTGTTTTCTGCGGTCGTTGAAAGTACTGGTGTTGGATGGATGGTCAAGAATGAAGGCATTGCCGAAGTGCTTTGGTAATTTAACTGAACTCCAACACATCCAGCTGTCTAATTGCTTCGCTTTGGAGGGGCTGCCAGAATCTTTTGGTAAATTAAGTAATCTCCAGCACATCCGGCTGTTTTCTTGCAGAGCTTTGGATAGCCTGCCAGAATCTTTTGGTAATTTAACCAACCTCCACCACCTTCAGCTGTCTAGATGCTCCGCTTTGAAGAGGCTGCCAGAATCTTTTGGTAAATTAATTAAACTGCAGCATCTTGATTTGGGGAGCTGCTGGGAATTAAGCTTGCAAAGAGAAACACTAGGAGATATAAGTACGCTTAAGTACATAGATCTCAGTTGGTGTAGAAAGATTGAAGTACTCCCTTCACAAGTGGCACATCAGAGGTCACTTGAACAGTTACGTTTGAGAGGTACAAATTTAAAAGAATTGCCCAGTGCAATTGGACAGCTCAGCTGTATGGAAGTTCTGGAATTAGGAGAAGACCCTTTGCTGGACAAGCTGCCGTTTCAACTATATGACTTGAAGAAATTGAAGGAATTGAGAATAGAGGGCTGGAAGGAATTGAAAGTTTTGCCAGATGCGCTATGTGACTTGAAGAACTTGAAGGAATTGAGTATAAGTGGCTGCAAAAAATTGAAATGTTTGCCGCCTTTGCTAGGTGACTTGAGTAACTTGAATAAATTAGAAATATTAGGTTGACATGAATTGAACCGGTTGCCGACTTCTATTGGACGGTTGACTCAGTTGACTTATTTGAGGGTATCTGGATGTCCATTGATACGCGAACTGCCGTTGAAGGAGGAGGTCGTCAGAGGAAAAAGGGGAACTTTGAATGATTTTCAGATACTTCCGCGGCTCCAAGTGTTACATGTTTCAAAGACAGGGATATCAGAGGTATCATTTGCTGAAAGGGTTTGCTGCAACCTCCAATTTCTTTCAATAGAGAGGTGCAATAATGTGGTGGAGGTTGGAAAATTCCCAAATACACTCATAGATCTATCATTTAGTGCATGTGTGAAGTTGAAGCGCATTCAGGGATTGGGGCAGTTGACAAAGCTTAAAGCAATATTCATTCCAAATTGTTCGGAGTTGGAGGAGCTGGAAGGCATCCAACACTGTATATGTCTGACGTACTGGAATGCGAGTGGATGTGTGAAGTTGAAGAACATAAGGGGATTGGGGAAGCTGAAATTGCTTAGTGAACTATCCATTGACGGGTGTTCTGACTTAGAAGAGGTGGAAGGCATCCAATATTGTACGTCGTTGAGTTCGATTGATGCTAGAGGATGTCCCAAACTGCAGTTGGATGCGGGAGTAAAGGAGCAACTGTGCCGATGTTGTACGATTGCGGTATTTGAGTGACACGGTTCACTAATTAATTAATCGAGGGGCTAGCTCCTCGTACAACATTTTCATGGGTGTTGGAGGTAAGTATTATGTGTTCTTTATTTTTATTGACTTGTATCAATGTATTGATAATTAGTATTTTAATGGCTGTAAGTAATTATTTTTTTCATTGTTTTATTTAACTAATAAATTTAATTAAATATATATATATATATTTTTTTAAATTATCATATTTAAATTACCATTTTGAAAAATTATAACTAGCAATTGTCTCAAAAGGTACAAAGAGAGGCCGATAGGATTATTAAATTAGAATTGTTGAATTTCTCTAGAAAAAATATTGGTTCAAATTTGAGCATCTAGAATAAGCAAAAGAACATTTCGTTAGATTAAGAGATCATCAAACCATAGCAAAAGCACCATTAATCGATAAAAATAATACAAGACCGACGTTAATACTGGCCGGAAAGGTCCAACACTGTAAAACCTTTCAGAACCAACTATTGAAATGGGTGGAAGTTCAGTCAGGACTCATAAAACACCCCGTAGGCCCAGAAAAGACCAAGAAATTCACTTTTAGGTTCTGCCGACATAAAATTCTTAAAAAGAAAGAAAAAAGCAAATCCCTGGATCAGAAAATCCATGGGTCCGTTCCACTCATACATAACTTCATGAATAACCCATTTTTTCACCATGTCTTCAGAGGCCTGCACTGTCTGGTTAGAAATTTCTTGGTCTCTTCCCCTTTGAGTTACAAATCGATTAATGCTTCTCCATATTGCAAGACTTTGAATCAAAATTTGTTTTCCCCAAATTTAACAAAAGAATCAATACATGTTTCCCAAAAGAGCCAAAATTTGAGGTGGAAAGTCTAAATTGTGAAGTTCAAAATCATTTTTGATTTTAATTTTTTTGGTGTTGGATTCCATTCTTATATTAAAGTCACAAAAATCAACCCAACAAAAAATATTATTTGTTAATGAAAAATTTTAGGAAAAAATCACATTGAGAATATTTGATCGACCTTTCCTGTTCAGGACCTGATTAGATTAGAAAATATTATTGTTAAATTCAAGATTAGATATTCACGTTGATTTTTTTTGGTAACTGACTAATGATGTTTATTCTCTTTGGATATGGGTAGTTTCTCATTAACATGTGTGCCAACATCGCCGTGAATTATGATTTAATGACGGTTGTTACGATTTTAAATCCATGTTTTCCTCCCTAAATGATAGGTAGGTGAGCCATCGATTAGTTGGCTTTGCTTTCTCGGCTTCACACATGGAAAGATATGGTGAGATTAACGTAAACATGCAGGTGGTGGAACACATGATTTGGTGGCAGTTGAAATGGTGCATATATCCAAAATTATTCCTGTGTCATCACACATCAAACAACATTGAAACCACTACGGAGTGGTATTACTCTGATGTAGAAAACAAATTGCTGAGTTGTCAAACTGGCTTAAAAAATGGGTTGTTATTTCCTTGTGGCGTCAATATTCCCACCTATACTTCCGTGGTGAAAGGCGTTGTATGAAACATATATGGAGTCAATAAACGTGGGTGACGACATATAAAAAACTTGCGATGTGGAGGATCCTAATGAGCATACCAAAACAAATAATGCAAAGTCTCCAAGAATTTATGCATGCATCAGCGGGTCTCCATGATTTTCCCAGATTGGGAGATGATGAATTGACAGTGAGATTTCTGTATTCCGCCCAGTCATGAAGTACAATTCTCAGATCAATGAGCTTGGCCTTGAGGCCTTTGCAGCAGTTTGCGTGCATGGTGTAAACATCAAACAAGTCTGGGCTCCTCTGGCAGAATCCACCAAAATACTTGGTTTCCAAGAACATAAATTTCATACCCCTTGCAGCAAATCCGGTTGTGGACTTTAGAATATTTAAGACGTCCCGCTCTTTTTGGCCCGGGAAAGAGCTTCTTGACTCATACCAGTCTTTGTAAAAATGGATGGTTCGTTCATTGGAACGAACGTACATGAATCCTGTGTTCACCTCGTTCATGACATCAAAAGGGTTGCCACTGTAATTGTCACATGTGATCTGGATGTCTGCATCTTCCCCCAGCCTTTTGAAGGAATTTCGCAGCCACATTATGTCAGAGTCCTCCAAAACTTAATACATGTTATTTTTTCAAATTCAATGTTTCAGAATTTTATGGAAAGGATGTAATTCAAACAAATAATTTAAAATTCCAAAATATTTTTAAAATATGAAATCGAGTTTAATCTTTTGGAATCTTTTAAAACTAAAAAAACAAAAAACTCAACCAATTGCAAAATATTCCTAAACCTACAATCAGAAATTTCATCTGTGTCCTTATGTTTAAATCTTTTAAAACTAAAAAAAACCAAAAAAACACCCGAACAACATACAAATTTGCCTGCACTCTTTACCCACTTACCGAGAAAACCATACTGTAACCACATTTCAGAATTTCTGCCAAAAAGCCAAGCCTCCTCCACATCATTTTCAAGTAATCGTCGCTCATGTACACTTTCTCTGTAGAGAAATCAACGCCACCTATCTTCAAAGAGTAGCAGAGTGAATGAATTTGAAGACAGCGGTTGTAGGCCTTTGCATCCAAAGCAACAATGAGCAAATTGTTCAGTAATTCCTGTGTCCCTTCACCCACATGGAAGCTCTCCAGGAAGAGATCAATCATGGTATTCGGCTTAGCCCAAGCCCCATTCAAGGCCGTGATTATTACTGTCTTGTTTGGGTTCGCAGCTTTAGCCAAAACTATATCTAATTCATCTTCAGTGGGAGCAGGGTGCGGCGCATGAGGAACTGGAACTGGTGGCACCATTAAATTCTTCTGCACACGAAAAAAAATAAATTAAAAACCATCGAAGATTGAATTTGATATGTGCTGAAACAGCAGACAAGGAGGAATAGCATTTAATCACCAGAGGCCATTCTATTGCAGATCCGATGGAAAAGTTAGACTCTCCAGTTAGCATGTGTGAAACAAAATGAGTGAGCGCCTGAGAAAGTGTAGGAAGGAAGAAGCTGTAAGAATTCGATAACGCCCATCCGATCCCTGCGATGCAAAGTAGGGTAAGGAACCCCTCCCTCACAAAATGTTTGCGAGCCATTATCGCACAAACCTACGCCTCAATTTTTGTTTATGCGATCATCACCCAAACAGCAGTGACAGTGATCTCAGTTTGCAGTAATTTCCAAGCATTATTTTCTGTCACCTGCGAATGAAGTTAGAGGGCGAGAGAATGCCAGAGTCGTCCTTGGCAGCCCATCCTTCAACCTGACATGATTCTCCTGGCTTCACCATCTTCTCTTTGGAAAAATCAAAATGTCAGTTCGTATTCCAGACGATAAAACTCCCAACAGCCAGATCAGAAATAATGGGAAGAGGAAAGGCGTAGTGGGGTATTTAAACTGTTGGGGTGAAATTATTCGTGGAGTCAAATGCAAGAAGAAGTTTGTTGCGTGATTGAACATCTAACCTCTACCATCAGTCGTGTCGCATGTAGCCCATTGGACAAGTGTCACAAACAATCGAATCCTATGCCCGCTGAATGTGGATGGTAGGTGTCAACGTCACAATAAAAAGAACGACAAAGGTCAGTTTCAAAGGAAGGCCTATCAGGCTAATTATACAACCATCTAACCCAGATTTATCTAGACCGGTTTTTCTTATCATGATTTCCTTATAATGCGCTTTCGTAGACTTTTTATTTTCCATTACGTGCACGGGGCCGACAGTTTACCTGAGTCTTCAGAAGCCCTTTATGTTAAACATTACTTATGACACGCTTTCTTCATTCATTGGAATTTCACTTCTCAAGTACATGGAGGGCGGCATTAGTCTCAACAAAAGGGCCTACAACACACAGGGCAGGGAGAATGCGATTCCTAACGTTTCAGGGTAGTGGATGGAAGGATTCCGATTGGTTCAATTGATGTGTGTGCCCAACGATTCATGTTAACGGATGGAAGGACTCTGACTAATTCAATCCAGTTGTATTCAATTTCAAGTTAAAGGCCACTCTTCCATTTACCTTTTTCTACTTTTCTGTAGTTTTGTCTTGTAAGTTGTATTTTATAATGTATGCACAGTGATATTTTCATCACTTGTTAATTGCAAAGTCTGATTACACAGAATCATTCACGGACCAAGAATCCCTAGCGGAGATAATCTTTTTCTAAAAGTCCAGTTGTATTCATAAAACCCAGAAGAGTTCCAGCCCTGCTAGCATTATCATTATATGATAATTTGTTGATATGTGAAAATCTCGTTTGGTAATATAAGGGATCCTTTCCTATTATGAATCTAAGTTTTGAGGAGATCAAATCTATTTAGATGTAATTTTTTCCTTAAATTTGACATTATAAAAGAAAGAGAAAAATAATCTCTTGGAACTGTTGATAGATATAGAATCATAGATCGAATATGTGTACTTTTATAAAAGAAAGAGAAAAATAACATATTAGGACTGTTGATAGATGTAGAATTATTGATTGAATATATGTATCTCTTATAAAAGAAAGAGAAAAATAATATGTTGTGATTGTTGATAGATGTAACTATGGATAGATGTGGGGAACAGGAGTGGCGAGCAGGGGTTGAGCGTAGGGGGGCGGGCATGATATGAGCGCAGGAGTGGATTGACCTATGAAAATGGGATTTGTTTGGTGGAGGAGCAGGGGGTTGAGCGCAGAAGCAGAAGGGGAGGGCAAGCTGGAGCAGGAACGCCGAGCAGGGGCTTGAGTGCAGCAGCGACGAGTAGGGGATGAGTGCACGAGTGGAACGACCCTTGACAACGGGCATTGTTTGGTGCAAGAGCAGGTGTAGGGTTTTGAGCACAGGAGTAGAAGAGGAGGGTGAGTTGGAGCAGAAACGACGAGTAGGGGGTTGAGCACAGGAGGGCGAGCAGGAGCAGGAGCGGCGAACAGGGGATTGAGCGCAGGAGCAGAAGCGGTGAACAACCCTTTTCAACAGGCTTTTTTTAGTGCAGGAGCAGGGGGTTGAGCAGAGGAGCAGAAGAGGAGGACGAGCTGGAGCAGGAACGTCAAGCAGGGGGTTGAACGCAGGAGGGCGAGGAGGAGCAGGAACAATGAACGCAAGAGCGGCGAGCTGCGCACTCTTCTTTTTGTTTTCTAAAGGAGCAGGAGCAGCGAACGCAGGAGCGGCGAGCTGGGGTTGATTCCAGACAGGGGTAGCGGATAACAAAGTAGACATTGCAGACAGGGGGCAACGGACAGCTTAGCGGTCAGAGGCAGGTGAGGGCTTCTCCAGAGCGGCGATCAGTGAGGTTTCTCGTCAGGCAACGAGGGCATCACCAGAGGTGAGCGGGGATCTACATGGGCTTCACTAGTGACTCCGCGAGGTTTCTTCTGAGTCGAGCAGCGAGAGGCGAACAAAGAGGGTTTCATCCTGCAGGCTCGTTTCATCTTCTGGTCTTTTAGTTTTCACTAAGCGGGGGCGAGGTGGCTACCCTTGCCGCCACTGCCCCTGGTGACGCCTCTGCTCTGGTGGGTCTTCTCCTTCTCGGTGGCAGTTAGGTTTGTTCTGGCCATGGCACATCCTTTGGAGCATTGAGGGAACAATGGTGCTTCTGCCCTATTTTTTGCCGCTTCTATGGATGATTCTGTTGGTCTTTTCTGCAGGCAAATGCAGATGATTGCGGCAGTGTTCTTCCTCTGTTTCTCGTCTGATTCGGGTGGAGAGTTTGAGGGGGTGGGGAAGGAGTGGCTTCTTTTGCTGCTCTCTTCCTCATTTCGTGTCTCTCCTTCCGTATTGGGCAGTCAGATCATGTTGCTCTTTCTTCATATGCTTGTCTGCTTGGTTTCATGGTGCCTTTTCTGCACCTTATAGATGGGTTGCCTTCTCTGGGCGGCAATATTAGCCTTTCGAGGCTTTATTTGGGATCTGTTTTAGCAGATTTGCATGTGGCTTGGTCCACGTTTCTGCATATGCTTCTTGCATTTGCTCTATGTAATCTTCTTTCATGAATATATTACGCTTTTTCTTCTGAAAAAAACTGTTGATAGATGTAGAATCATAGATCGAATATATGTATTCTTTTTATTGAGAAATATTTAAGCATATTTTTTATATTGCTTTATTTATTTATCTATAAAATTGATTTTAAAAAATTATATATATATTATATATTTACTATAGTAAAAAAATGAAAATATAAGTTTTTTAATTTATATATTTTTAAAATGAGGATGAGGATCAATATATAATTACCGTATGTAATTTAATTTAAATTCTAATTAAGCTATTATGTTATTATTTTTTTAATTAAAAAATATAGGTTCTTTCTCTCGTCATATTTTGCTGTAAAAGGGTTATAATATTGCTAAATAAGCAGTTCTTTTTTATAATATATTAAATTTAAAACTCAAATATTTTTTATTACAATTGTGTTTTTTTTAAAATTAAAGAAAATTACCTGTTGTGGTTTCTTTTTTTGATTTTTAAATAATAGAGATTTATTCTAATTATATTTTCATGTTTTAATAAATTGTTTTATTTAACCATAAATATCTTTTAGTTTCAATAATTTTTCTTAAAAGTTTTAAAAGAACCTACTTAACAATTATATATTATATATAATATATATATAATATATATATAGATATATATATATATATATATATATAGTAATATTAAAGTATATTTATATATTTTTTTGGTTAACTATGAATGAATTTCTATATTATTCTTAATATAATTTATACCTTATTCTTTTTTTTCAAATTTTTAGTCAAAATATGTTGATGATAAGAAATTTTTGTGAATAATTTATAAAAGAAAATTTATTTTTTTTGCTTAAGCAAGAGTCGTACCTTCTATTCATTATAAACAAAGACACAAGTTACATACAACGCAACTATCCCAAGAGACTTGAGGGACCTAAAAACAACCATCCACTCAGGGCTTGGTTACCAAGCCAAGAATTGGACAAATGGTCCAAGGGCTCACAAATTTACCTGCAAGACTATCACAAAACCCACCAATGCTTAAACCCCCCGAATTGTCTGTAAAAATTGTCTACTAAGATGCATATGAGGACCAAAGAAGGTGTATTCTTTGATTCCCCAAATGGACCCGATAATAAAATAGAAGCAATACAAAACAGATTTCGGGTCCGAATGGTGGAGTAAACATTGCTCACATAATTCAGCCGAAATCCATCGATGCCGACCTCATTGCTCAACGTGCCCGGATAATAACGGTGAATCTTCCAAAATTTGTGTAATCCAAAATTGCACCTCGCATCCAGAAGATCATGAGCTCTTCCGCCTATCAGACCCCGGAAGAGTCCCTTTGAACCGAGCCGTTCACTTTGACGCCTAAACCAACTGTCCAAGAAGATATCACATAGCAAAGACGACCGAGCTTTAGCGGGCCGCCCCACTAAGCTGCCCAACCAATCATGACCGTTGATCCACACACAAAGATCCAATGGTAGAGATTCATATCACACCGTACAAGTTAACCAAGCATTAGTATGCGATGGAGGGCAATTTTCTGAACCCTCACTCTACCACGTGTAGGAATTTGGATGGGATTGCTTCAAAATCACTAAAATTGTTTCCCACTTAAGAGCAGTGCGATCATCCCAATACCACCAAGGGAGCGGTTTTCCTCTTCGGGGCCCAAAAATGTGAAGATTCCGACAACCGGTATGACAGATATTCTTTCTACGTCTCCTCGAATTTCTGGTCTAAGCCTGCATCCTAGAGAAGAAGAGAGGCGCACCATTAATTAAGGAACAATAGTAGTCGTTGCGCTTGCCTTGATGAACAGTGAAGACCATCTCGTTGATTCCGGGGTAACTAGCAGTCATATGAGTTTGGCCCCCCACTGAAGACCAATATGCTAGAAATTGATGACACATACGAAGGCTAAAAGATTAAGGGCTTGCCTCCCTAGATTTGTTTCTGAACACTCTCCTATCTTCTTCCTCTTACTCATAGCAAAGAGTTCTCAGTCTTCTTTGTCGCAACTCCTGCCACTCCATCAAAACCTTGACCTCTGTATTACTGATCCCCTAATTGGCAAGAAGATCCACTAGCTTGTTGGCTTCTCTACGAACATGATGGAAGCTAATAGTGTGCACGTTTTGTAGGTGATCCTGAATTCTCTGGAAAACCTTGATTAATTTCCAGTGTTTTGAGACTTTCTCCGGTGTCTTTCCACTATTTATTCTTTTCACTGAGTTAATTACTAGTTCAGAGTTCGCTTCTATTGTCACATTGCAGCAATTATCCTGACTTAGAAAATACAGGCATTGCTCCAAAGCCATTAGCTCAGCCATGTTATTGGTATTTGTTCCAAGGTGACAATGCAAGATGAAGATAATACTTCCCTTGGCATCCCTAAGGATTCCTCGATACCCAGTGATTCCCGAGTTTCCTTTTGACGCTCCATCAATGTTGAATTTTAGATATCCTTCTAGGGGAGGATGCCAGTAATACTTCTCTGTCTCTTACTGTAACCTTCCTATTAAGACCTTGAGGAGTAAGACCCTACAGCCCCAGCTGACTGAGAATTTTTCCATCCACATCTGAGGGAGGATTAATAGGGTGGTTACGAATAGTGGTACCCACTGTCTCCTTAAGTTGTTTCAGGATTGTCTCAAATAGGTGATAAGGGGGATTTTGTTCTCCCTTGAATGTTCTATTGTTCCTCTCCTTCCAAACATTCCAAATAACGAAGATTGGTGTAAGGGCCCAGGCTAAGTTGAGAATTTCATATTCCGAAAAATTTCCCCTCCAACCGTTAAGGGTATTGATGATGCTCCCTCTGCCCGTGTCAGATTGTTGAAATATTTTGGCAAATATTTCCCATAACCAGGAGGTGAAAATACAACTATTGAGAAGATGCTTCATTGTTTCTTCTTGCTCCCCACAGAGTAGGCATCTAGAAGGCCCCATAACAGCCCTCTTCCTGATGTTGTCCCAAGTCAGGATTTTCCTGTGGTAAACCAACCACATGAAAAATTTGATTTTCACCACCCTTGGTGCCTCCAAAATTTCTACCAGATTTTGTCTGGAACCTGGGGATCCAGATCAAGGAGAATGCTTTTTTATTCTTTATGATTAAAGGTTACCTCTTTATTATTGTCCCATCTTAGTTGGTCTTTTCCCTCTGAAACTAAGATCATCCTCTGTTCCACCATTTTCCTTAGCTTCTCCACTTTTGTTTTCAAGGGGTTGTTATTTCTGCAATCAATGTTTTTCCAGATTCTACATTTCTCCATCTGCTGAGTATTATCTCAGAAATCCTTTACTTTAATTAATCTTTGTGAATATGTCTCATGTTTAAGGTCGATGAAATCCTCTTTTAACAGTAAAGGTTCTTGTTGCCACTTATCTTCCCAAAAAAGAGCTACATTTCCTTCTCTGATTTCCCAAAAACTATTTTCTTGAACTAATCTTCTGTTTTCCCAGGCTTTGTTCCAGATGTGAGAGCCCTTAATATTACCTCACATTCTTATGAGATCATCAGTTTGCCAGGATCTTGCATATTTTTCTTTCCAGATATTTGCCCATTGGGTTTCTGGATTCTGAACCCAACGCCACCAAAGTTTGGCCTTTAAAACCTTATTGAATATTTCCGGATCATCCAAGCCAAGCACTCCATGATTTTTGGGTCTGCAAATTTTTTCCCAAGAAACTAAGGCCCATTTCTTCTTCATCTCCTCGTTACCCAAGAGGAAATTTCTTTGTATATTTCTGAATTGTTGAAGGGCTCCTTTTGGAGTTGGGAGGGCAGAGAACATAAAAATAGGGATGGCTTGCAAAGCAACTTTTGTGAGAACCAACTTGCTTGCAAGATTCAAATATCTTAAGGTCCATTTACTGACTTTATCCTGCAACTTATTAATCAATGGTTCCCAAATGCTTTTGGGCATTGGTTTAGCAGTTAGAGGGATTCCCAAGTATTTTGAGGGAAGGGAATCCCTCTGAAAGCCAAGAATCTGGAAATATTCCTTTGTATCGCAATATTTGTTTTAAAAAAAAATATTTTTGATTTGGAGAGATTAACTTCCATACCTGTGGCCTTAGCAAAGACGTTTAGGATTTGTTTATATGTTGTAGCTTCTTTGACTGTGGGGGCTCCTTGTAGCATAGTATTGTCTACAAATTCTTGATGCGTTAGAGCCTAACCATTCTCAGTTAGATGAAGGCCATTAACCTTACCTATTACTTTAGCATGCTTGATGGACCTACCAAGTCCTTCCATCACGAGAATGAAAAGAAATGGTGAGGCCGGGTCTCCCTGTCTGAGGCCTCTGAAAGGACAAAAAATCTCCGAGGGAGAGCCATTCACCAAAATAGAGAAGCTAGAGGAAGTGACTAAGGCCATCACCCACCTGACCCAATTATGATCAAAACCAAAAGCACTAAGTACCCTCTTCATGTAGGTCTAGTTTACCTTATTTATATCTAATTGCATGATCATTCCAGCTTGCCTTTTACTACTTAAGGACTGAACCGCCTCTTGGGCTTGAATGATGTTGTCTAAAATTTCTCTGCCTTCCACATAACTAGATTCCTCCCTAGACACTAGGGTAGGAATCAAAGGTTTAAGTCTATTAGCCACTACTTTGGATATTATCTTGTAAACCACATTGCGTAGAGCTATGGGTCTAAACTTATCCGATGTTTGAGCAATGTCCTACTTAGGGATAAGGGAGATAAAGGAGGTATTGAGCACTTTCAATATAGTTTTGTTCAACTTGGAATCCTCCACTACATTCAAAATATCCTACTTTACAATATTCCAACATGCTTTAAAAAAATCCACATTAAAACCATCCGGGCTTGGTGCTTTTCCATTCTATGTTTCCTTAAGGACATCATCTACCTCCTTTTTAGAAACTGGCCTATTTAGATTGAAATTGTCCTCTCTGCAAACCATCTTTGGTATGTTTTTAGTTATTTCACTGATGGATTGTTCTCTATCTATATTTCTTATGTGAGTAATGCTTCAGAATGTTGAACTAACACATCTTCAATATTCTCATGGGAGGTGAGTAGATTCCCTTCTACGTCCTTAATTGAAGATATTTTGTTGTGTGTTCTATTCGCCACAGTGGACTTGTGAAACAATTTCGTGTTACGCTCCCCTTCTCTTAGCCATTGAACCATAGACTTTTGTCTCCAAAAAATTTCCTCTTGTTTACACAGATTATCCCATTCTTGATGATATTTATCCATTTGGTTACTTTTGACTCTATCAAATCCATCCTTAATCAGAGCTTGGTTGAGAACCTTCGTTTTGTTTTCCACAGAATGTTGCTCAACAAAAATATTGTCAAAATCCTTTCTGTTCCAATCCTTTAGTCTGAGTTTGATATGCTTTAATCTTTTATGAAGAAGAAACATTCTTGTACCCTGAATCTGTAAATCTTCTCACCACCATTCTTTAATATTGTTGAAGAAATCTGGACGGGGGAGCTAGATATTTTCAAATCTGAAAGGTCTATTTCTGAGAATGCCCATGCCTTTGATCTCCAATAGGATCGGCCAGTGATCCGAGCCTCCAAAGGGGAGAACTTTCCTTGTTATTTCCTTATTTGTTAGCATCAAATCCTTAGAGATCATGAATTTGTCTAACTTTGAGGCTACCTTAGACTCTCCTCCTCTTTTATTATTTCAAGTAAAGAGGCTTGTATTCGTTTCAGTATCTACAAGGTTTATATTGTATATAAAGGTTTGAAACTCTAAAGAGTCTTTACCTAGAATTCTGATTCCTCCTTTTTTATCCGAAAGAGATTTAATAATGTTGAAATCCCCTCCCATGATCCAAGGTATTCCTGCATGTCTGTCTCTGAGATCCACTAGTGAGTCTAGAAACTTGAGTTTATCATCTATTCTTTGAGGGCCATAAACAATTGGGACCAGATAATTTCACCTGTCTCCTACAGGTTGAATAATCACTAATAGATAGTTCATGCTAGCTTCAATGTCTATTATGCTGATTTTTAGAGGGTTCCAAAGAATGAGAATTCCCCCCACTGAATCCTTTGCTTTTACCTCTAGAAACTCAAATCTACTGAGCCATTGACCATGGATTTGTCTTAAATTTTGAATGGAACATTTCATTT
>APFE031124130.1:0-10754 GCA_000404065.3 Pinus taeda | reverse complement strand
GTATCAAATATCATCCATGCATCCCTTCTCTCTGATCTTCTTGGTCAAAACCAAAGAATAAATCATAAATATGAATATAAAATAAATACCTGTCATGGCTGTACAAAAAAATTATTTGGCCTGCTTCCGCTACGGCAGTCTCTGGCAGGCCTGGCTGGAGAATACAATGCATAGGCATGATTCCCAAGGCCAATTCTAGAAGTTGATCTTTATTCAGCTGTAACTCTTCTCTAGAATTAGGGAATTCCATTAATTTTTTCCGTTGTTGTTCCCCAGCTGCGGCATGAATCACGTCAGTATGGAATAAGCTGGCATCGTCGAGCCTGGACTATGTGGATTAAGAACACGCTTCGCTGCAGAGGTGTACTGAAAGAGATCCGCGTGAGCAGCCGCCAGTTCCTTCTGTAGCTGTTGCACCTATCTCTGCGGCGTGGAGATCGTTCCAACGCACCGATAAACCGGATCTTTCAAGCGAGCTTCGGCTTCATATGCCAGAGAATTCACCGCGTCCTGCCGTTGATGGGGCTCCAAATCGTTGATTAATTTAGCCACGTTGCTTGCTCCGAAGATCTTGTGAATATTGGCAAATATTTGAGGTTTTTCCGGAGGAAAATACGGCACAAATACACACTCTGAGTTTGAATGCAGCCCACGGTGAGTTTGACGAATTCGAAGCCATCTCTGCCATTAAACATAAACCATCATGGTTTACTATGGCGGAAAAGAAATCAATACATGACACATAAATATGACTAACTGCGAGGTAAATAATTATTTAAATCAGTACAGAAAATAACCAGAGAACGCACCTTTTCCTGATATAGAGATTTTTTTAATTCCCAAAGGGCACACTGAGCTGCAAGATCGAAATCGTCCGCGTATGTACCCGAATTGGGTGGCTGAAATTCCACAGGCACACGCAATTGAGCAAATCATGGTTTATTTGAGTGCCACACGGCGGCCTTTGTTGATGACGAATTTTGCAGTCAAAGTACCAACCCTGATGTGGTGATCTGGGCTCAATTTTTGAGTGGAAATTGGCCGGAACCCTAACTTGTGCTCAACGAAGCGTTATATGAACAGTTAACCCTGAATCAAGACACTGTGCTTTGCGTGTCATATGGTACGCCTGTATCTCATAGGAATCGCCACAGCTGCTCGAAATTCGAAGATCTTTCGTTCTCGTGTACAGATCAACCCTCGAAGAACTGTATCTCAGAAATATTGCTTCTGGAAACAGTAGTATCAATATCGTAAGCAAACTTTGATTTCCTGGCCATGCGTCGGTCGATCTCCGTGACTAGCGTGTGCACATATATAGGACTAAAACGAGATCTGAGTTTCCTCAAGGGCTCAACTTCCGCCGTTGATAAAAAGAACGAGGAAGGAGGCATTGCAGAGGGAGTTAAATGTTAGTTTAAGAAGATGGAGGTGGTACTACAAGTACCCATCAGCTTTTCCCAAACAACTAAAGGCTGTGATGTGAAAAGGAAGAGAAACAGAAAGAGGACGGTGAGTATGTGAGTATAGACCACACGATTGAACACAGGTGATAGATAGAAGAGGAAGTGTTTTCTCTGGAGTTTCAGAAGAGCAAATACAGATGACAGATAAAAGAGGAAGATGTCAAAAAAAACTTCGATCTATTCGCTTGAACTTACCCATATATATGCACAGCACAATCATTATCTATTTCAAAACGACATAAAGATTCCAGGCCACGGCTCCTTTATATCAAAAAAGATGTAATCCGTTAAACGTTAAGCGGATCACACTCTACCACAACGTCTATAACAAAAACACCTGACACGCTTTTTTTGAAGTTCTTGTGCATAAAGATTGCAGGCGTATCGGTTAAAGGAGCGGATCACAGTTTAATTGAACATACCATAAACTTAAAAACTAATTAAACATAGTGGTGAAGCGTTTAGGGGAAATATGATATATTAAATTAAATTACAAAGTAGTTGAATTATTAAAAATGTTTCCATAAATTATTATTCATAAAATATTTATTGAATGAGAATGGGAGTGGGAGGTATTACATACTTGTACCTCGAATTCGTCTGGAAAAAGATGTTGAAGGGTTTGCATTAGATTGAAGTCTCGTGAATTCATTATTAAGGTCAACATTGCCATCCTCCTGCAACATAAAATGACATGAACAGGTTAGCAATAAATGAATACGTAATTAAATCTATAAGGAACACGTTGTTAAAGCTCTAACATCATACCATATAAACAGAATTCAATACAATCCATACATACAATCACACACATAAACATGGCATGCATACAATCACACACATAAACACGGCTTGACGGTCACACACAAATCGACATACTCAAACAACAGACTTACTCACTGGCTCACACTGAAACAAACCACACATCTAAGCACACAGACTTGCCAATCTGAATATAGAAGACTGAAACCAACAACACATCTAAACACACAGGCTTGCCAATCTAAATGTAGATAGATGAGCAGAAAAATACTGAAAAATGATAATAATTTGGTTACTTCCTTCGACGAGTATATTCGCCGGGCTGCCGAGTATATTCCCATGCCCTTTTGAACGTTTTATTGACGCCGAGCGTTATACGTTGCCGAGTGTTATGAAAATATGACAAATTTCACCATCATGGTTAGGTGTTAGAACACGCGCCCGTAAATACCGGAGTGTAATACGCTGATAAATGGTGCTTTTGTCAGAGAATTTAAGAAACTTCACATAAAAGAAACGCAGCAGCCATTGTTCGAGTGGAATATGCCGCTTCATGGTTATGTTCTAACACGCGACCATAAATACCGGAGTATAATACGCTGACAAACATTGCTTTTGTCAGAGAATATAACGAAGTTGACATAAAACAAACGCAAACGAAGTGGAATATGCCGCTTTATTGTCAGAGATCGTAACAAATTCGTCTGTTTAGAAGATGGGGTATATTTCAAATTTAAAAACCGCGTTGGTTTTTTCTAATATTGAGAATGTTTCAAATCGCTTTTTATTATTTATGGCTAGTTCATGTAATGTTCACATAATGGGTTTGCTTCATGAGTTTGTTTTGGAATATTTTGTAAATTTTTGCGGATATTTTAGTTTAAAAATTATTTTTTTATTCTGTAATTGTATTACATTTGTGAAAGTTAAAAGTAAAAACATAATAGCTATTAGTTTTAATGGTTAAATTTAGAAAATATTAATTATAGTCTTGAAAGTTCAGAAAAGCAAAACGATAATGACTATATTTAGAAACAAGAAAATAATTTGCATTCTTGAATATTTCTGTCACATTTAAGCAAACTCCAATTGTTGAATTTGAATAGTATTACTTAAATTTATTAAATTATTAAAATACAAAAAGTTAACAGCTAAATTTAGAGAGCAGATCCCTAAATCCATTCTCCAATATCATAAAAAAACAGTTAAATTTAAAAACAAAAAAATCTTACAAAAATTATTAACGAAACCTTAGAAAGTTATTGATGAAATTAAAAAAAAAAATGTGAATTGCTTGCATGAAAATGCACAAAGTTAACGAATGATACATTATACAAATAAATTATTTATCTGAAATTTATGGATAACTTAATTTTTTCAATATTTTTGAGAGTGTTGCAAAACCTTAGCCCTAGTTACTAAATCTTTGAGGGCTTATTTTTGTAAGGTCCATTAGTTGTATGATTACAACAATGAGGGAAATAATATGGAAGCATCCACTGAGCTTCCCAATAATATTTTCATTTTAAAATAAATATATTAATATATATATATATATTTTTGAATTCTCTAATTATAATAAAGTTAGTATTAGATATTCATATTTATTGCGCTATATATTAACATCCACTAATTTTTTAATACAATATGTGTCCCTTAACCAAAAGGCATTATGAATGCCAAAGAAACTAAGATGTCCCATAACGCATATAACCCCTATTTTACAATCACCACGAGTAATCTTAGAGAATTACAAACTCTTCCACAATTCCACCTCTAACCACTATTAGCATTAAGAGAAAATGATATTGATTACTTTATAATTCTTACATACAATCTCTAAATAAGGTAAACCAAATATTCCACAATGCCACCTCTAACAACTATTGCCATTAACAGAAAATGGCAATGATTACATTTTAATCCTTAACATACAAACCCTAAAATTAGGTAAACCATGGTGCATGATTATCTTTAACACAATGAATTCTAGAAATTATTCCCCTAGTACAGTGTCACGATAAAGACATTGTGACTCCTAAAAAGTCACAACACACATCAACTTTAATACTTAGCACATTAACTATAACCTATATATACTTAAAGTGGCATAACGCAATCAAGGTAGAGGTGAATCAAGTGTAGCTCCTTCAAATTAAATTCCATTACAAGGGAATATAAAAAATGTTGAGTATTATGTAGATGATATTTTGACTATTGACATTGATCGAAAGAGCATTTTATGGGAGTTACTCTATGGCAATGATATTGATGAATACTGATAATTCTCCCATTAGATAATATCATAATGGCATAGATTTTGTACATCACTTGCGACCTTAATGTTGGTGTGTCAAGCACATTTAAGCTATTATGCTTATTCTTTCACAAACTTAATTGTATATTTCTCAGATTTTATAAAACGATATTGATGAGTACTCATAATTCTCCCATTAGATAATATGATAAAGGCATATATTTTGTAGATCACTTGGGGCCTTAATGTTGATGTGTCAAGCCCAATTCAACTATTATGCTTATTTTTTCACAAACTTAATTGGCTGAGATAGATGCCCTACTTTCAGCCTCCGAAGATCGAGAGCATCCTTGACACTCAGGTGGCCAAACGAACTCAGCAGAAGAAGTATCAACAATACCTGGTCAAGTGGAAGACCTGTCCTATTGAGGACAGTTCGTGGCTTGATGCCAGACAAATTGAGTAGACAGGTTCTTTAGTCGAGAAGCTCATGGACCAGAGTCATGATTTCTTTTTGCCCCGGGAGCCTGATGCGGGAGCATCCAACTAAGGCACCATGACCAGGTGTTGGTCTATGCTAGGGTGGAACGTTGAATTAGCATATTGGTTTTCTTCATGTTCAGTTTGTCAAAGTAGGGTGTAGGATTTTGTCTTATTTTTAAATTTCAGTATTAATCAAGGGTAGTTTGGTCGGTTAGGATCATTTATTTGTTGTCTTTAATTAACAACAGATTAATAATTGTCTTGTCATTCTAAAAGGAAAAATACAAATGTGTCTAACGTAGAATCCTGCCATATAGGTAGAACCAAATACTTAATAGTTATGTAACTATAAGGTCTACAGCTAAAAGTAACAACACAGTTCCATTAACTGTAGACAAAGCATATAACTGTAACAATGAAAATCATTGAAAAGGTTCAGCATTTTTGGATACAAATAATAAAAAGAGACAGAGCACACATTTATCTTTCATCCATCTATATTATTGTCTACATACTGTGCAGCTATATTTTCTCTATTGTTTAACGGATTTAGAAATAACAAAGTGCAGGCCTACAAATTTATGTTTTTCCTCCCTTAAGAAACAAAGCACTATCAATTGCATGCATGTTCGCAAGACCAGAATAGACAAACAAGTAAACAATCTCACGGCCAGGAGAATGTCCACACAACGAAACAATTGAATGAAGAAAAACGAATCCGAGTATCGATTGGACAACCCAAACATAGGTAATTCATTACAACCTGCTATATACCATTTCTTTTTCTTTTCCAAATGGAATAGAGATAAAGAAAACATATAATTGTTATTATATAAGAGTCCAGCATTACATTGTCAAAACAAATAGAATAAACAGTGACTGCGAGACAAGGAAGACCCTAGTCAAGGGTTTGTCATCGTGAAACCCTCGAGCCTAACCAATAAGTTCAACCCACACAAATTACAAATCAGAATTGTAAACAAAGATGTGCCGAGGTTGTGTAATGACTCAAACAAGATATAGCAAATGAATGCCGAGGCGTGGCCACTAGAAAACTACAAACCCTAACTACAATTCAATGAAACTGTACTGACAGCCTACCAGAAAGGCGTCGAAGGGTTTACAAACCGAGGCATTGAAACCATCCACGCCCGAGGTCAAATTCTTGACTTGTGAAAGCAGAACAAGCGAGTGTCAAGCACAACACGCATAACAATGAATGAGCAAAGACACAATACAAGTAAGGGAAGAACATAATCTCACCTGGGAGTGCGATTAAACAAGAACCCTCATCCTATAGAGCCACAGAACACAGGAAATGACCTGAGAAAAAAGGAGGAGACACCGTTAGTTTTTAAACTAGGAGAAGGCAGAGATAAATCAAGGAAAGACAAAAATACCTGAAAGACATAGCCAAGTGAACCATTGTGCCTGTAACCTATGCACATGGGAACAATAGTAAAATGATTTTAGCAGCAAAGCAGTAACAAAATAACCAACAATAGAAGGGAACGGTTGAAAGTCTGACAAACCAAACCAGAAATTGATTCCAGGTATGAGCAGATGAAATAACTCATTGTGCAGAGGAAAACGAGCAAACTAACCTCCAGAATGCATAACAGGACCATACAGCAAGGAATGCAGCTGCCAACAACACATGCAAGCTCATGGACCACACTCATTCGTAAACAAAACCAAAACATAGCATCTCCAAAGAAACCCTTGCAGAGCTCTCATAGGAGAAAGAAATGTTGAAAATGACCAAAATGGCAAAGGGTTTTGCATAATCATCATGCAGGAAATGAGGACCGAGGCAGGAGGATAGGTCAGTTTCATATTTATGATCCTTATTAAATGATTGCAACCACCAACATAAATATCCATTGATCATAACATTAATCAAAAGCCAAATCATCAACCAAATCCGAATTCATCAATAGCGATGGACAAACTTGTGTCAAGTTATATGTTGGATTGTGGGCTGGGTCCCATCCTAAAACTTAAACCCTAAATCCTAAACCCTAAACCCTAAACCCTATACCTTATATCCTAAAACCTAAACCCTATGTAATTTTTTTTACATGTTGATTAATAGAATTTACTGAAGTGTTATAAATTTTAAACCTTAATCTGTTAAACCTAAACCCTTATTAATTTATAACATTTTAAAGAGTGTTTTGTAACTTTTATTTAAATGTATATTAAAAATATTTACTAAATTGTTATAAAACCTAAACCTTAAACTCTAAAGCCTAAGAATTTTATAACATTTTAAAAACTATTTGTAACTTTTATTTAAGTTCTTATTAAAAGAATTTACTAAAATGATATAAACCCTAAATCCTAAACCCTAAACCCCAAACCTTAATCCCTAAGCCATAAACACTAAGAATTTTACCAATATCTATAATAAGGGAAGACCATAAGCCCTAAGCATTTTATAAAGTGTTATAAACCCTAAACCCTAAAGCATAGTCCTTAAAGCTTAAACTGCAAATGCTTAACCCTACACCCTAAACCACAAACCCTAAATCCTCAACCCTAAATTCTAAACCCTAAACCACAAACCATAAATTCTAAACTCTAAACACTAAGCAATTTATAACAATTTTAAAAACGTTTTGTAGCTTTTATTTAAGTTCTTACTAAAAACATTTACTAATGTGCTATTATTTTAATAAACAGACAAAATAACATAAACGACATTTGTTGATCAAAACGATTCTAGATTCAATAGTAATAATAGGCTCCAAAATTGAAATGTAGTGAAATTTTGGATGGTCTTGTAGCAACGACAACACTTGTGGTCTCACTGGGTGAAGTTGAACTTCTTTGTCAAGAAATAGCTTTCAGTTAAGGGCCAAACCTTCAGGAAGTATTGATTTTCTCGACCTCCCCTCTTCGACCCAGTTTTACACATAGCATCTCAATTTTCTTAGCTTGGTTGGAAGATATATAAAACATACACCATATCACAATTATTTCAATATAACGAAGGGTAATGTGCATGACAAATTATGATTTTCATAAGATGATTTTTCATGTTTTATGTTGCTCTGCTGCCAGCAGGCCTAGATAGTACCCTGATGAATTCACTTCAAGAGCACAAAAGTTTCTTCGCTACCAGCAAGCCTGGATAATACCATGGTGAAGTCACTAGCTTCACCTCCCTACACTAGAAGCTTAATAGATTGTGCATTGGCACTTATTTTTTCAATGACCAGATGAGGGATCCTGACTTATTGAGAGAAGAATATGCTTCCCCTTAAAAGAAGTTTTTTTAGGACCTTTGATATTGATTTGCTCGCTTAATATTTTCCCCTTTTCCCTTCTCTACTAGACTCGACAAGTGCTAACACATAAGAAGACTTACAACAAGTTGAGTAGTTTAGATACAGGCATATGCATGGATCTAATAGGTTCCCTAAAGGTTCTCCTATTGGTTAAATCATATTTTCCATATTTCCTTAACTCAACCTATGGGATTTTCCCAAACAAACAAGGAGACTTAACATTAATACATCAATTTATTCATGAAAATGTTTCATTGAGTTAATATTTTCTTATAGAATAATATAGTGATTGATTCATGTTCATTTGCTTGAAATATTCTATTTTAAAATGTCAAAATATGTTTATTTTTAAATATGTGTTATGCTAATTTTCATTAACAATTAAAAAAACTCCTCTTTGCTTCAAGATTATAATCTCTACTAACACGGTCAACCACGTGAATGTGTAAACTTATATGCCGCAAAAACTTTTATATGGGATCTTTTACTTATCAACATGCGGAGATGATTTAATTATATTGATTTAATATGTTAAACGATTAATGATGTTAATGGATGTTTTTTAAAAACATATTAATTTATTAACATTAATGAAAATAAATTGTTATAAAATTTTGCATCAATCAAAATATTATTGGTGTGGTAGAAATATTTATTAACTATAGTTATTATATTGATTTAATATTTTAAATGATTAATGATGTTAATGGATATTTTTTAAAAACATATTAATTTGTTAACATTAATGAAAATAAATTATAATAAAATTTTGCATTAATCACATTATTATTGCTATGGTAGTAATATTTATTAAAAATAGTTACTAATTATGTGTTTTCTATGTTAAAACTTTATATTATCAAAATATTTATGTTTTGTTGCAAATTTTCAAATTAACTTACTAATCTTTAGATGGAAAATGACAAATACGAAGAAAAATAAATAAATAATAAGAATAATAATAATAATGTTGAAAATTTAATTCAAAAATAAAATAAAATTATTAAATAAGATTAGTATTTATATGGTGATTTTTAATTAAATTTATACATTCTCAAAATGATTGAAATATATTTTAACCAAATAAAATTAAAGAAGAGAAATAAAAAATAGAAATCTCATTATAATTAAACATACTTAATAAATTTCAATTTTAATACTTAGTAAACATACTTAATCAATTTCAAATAAAGAAGCATACAAAGTACAAGTTGAAATAAAGAAACATAAAATATACAAACTCAACTAAACACACAACATACAATTTCACGTCAATAAAGGAAAACATTAAAATATGCATATACATTAAAATATGCTTATGCAGCTTTAAACAAAAGTAAACTCATAATATACAAATTAAAATCTACATTATACATACACATTGAAATTCATAATTAAAAACAACAAACACATGATTACAATTTCAAATTACATACATATATTCATAAATAAACATTCATACAACTATTCATATATAAGCAATTCAAACAAGTAAATACACAATTCAACAAAACACAAGATTTCACAATTTAAAATGAATAAACAAATATGGTACACAATTTGAATTCAAAATATCAACATAAATACATAAACATTTTCAAAATCTGAATATATATATATAGAAACTCGAATAAGTAAATATGTATCCTACTATTTTACAAAGTATATACATGCAGTGGAATATAAAATTTAAACACATACATTCACAAACATTGACAAAACCACCTACACATACAAAACTTTGAAAAAACATGTTCTCTCATGTATATGAAATTTCAGACAATGCCTAGAATACAAATTTAAATACAATTTTAAATTTTTAAATATCAAACACCAAATACGAATTCAAATACAAAAACACATAATATACAATTCCAAATAAGGAAATACGCATCATACAATGTCAATGTCAAGTCAATTCAAAGAGAGACATTCAAACATGCCATCACAACATTAAATAAGCTAACACACAATATACAAAGTAAAACTTGTGCACTATTTGCGTTCTAAAATTAATTACAATAACAATTCAATACAACAAACATACTATTACAATTTCAAGTCACATATAATACACACACACACACACACACACACACACACACACATATATATATATATATATTCAATTTCAAATAAAGAAACATGCAAAGTACAAGTTGAAATAAAGAAACATACAATATACAAACTCAACTAAATACACAACATACAATTTCACGTCAATAAAGGAAAACACTAAAATATGCTTATGCAACTTTAAACAAAAGTAAACTCATAATATACAAATTAAAATCTACATTGTACATACACATTGAAATTCATAATTAAAAACAACAGACACATGATAACAATTTCAAATTACATACATATATTCATAAATAAGCATTCATACAACTATTAATATATAAGCAATTGGAACGAGCAAACACACAATTCAACTAAGCACACGGTCAAAACCACTCATGCAATTCAACTAAACATTTTCAAAATCAG
>APFE031124126.1:34768-53205 GCA_000404065.3 Pinus taeda | reverse complement strand
TGAGAGGATCAGTTGACTTAGTTTAACTTAGTCAAGTTCAATTAGATTAATTTAACAAGTTGTTAAATTAATGAGATGCAGTTTGTTGATGCTTGCATGCATGTGACAACTGTTATTTTCAAATAACTATGTATTCACTCATGGATAACTGATGCATATTAGTTCAAACAGAGACCCAGTTGAGATCAGAGAAGGGAGAGTGTACTATTAGTTGGATGAATATTTTTCCTATAAAGGAATCTCATCCATGATGAGGATTTATCTCCTTCAGGATTGTGCAGTTAGATCAAAGGTTAGTGAGTGTGTGAAGAGGCCAATTCACACAGGTGGTAGCACTGGACCCCAAGGAAACTACACAAGGAAATAGGAGGCTTGGAGGGTAGAGTAGAAGGCTTATGAGAAGCATTAAACTGTCTATGAGAAGCAGAGGGATTGTACTGAGAGTTGGATAGCTTCCGAGCTAAGGCTTTGTGTAATTTGGACTATATTTCCACTTGTATGATAATACAGAGATGGAGTTTTAGGCAGGTGCTTTCCCTGGGTAAATTCTTCTATGTTATGTGTGATTGATTCCTTCTTATCAGTTATATGTGTTCTTATTGATGTTGCTCATGGTTGATTAAGCTTTTGCTAAATTGTTTGTAGAAGTAGATCAAGTGTTTTAATTTAGTATATTGGATTACCAGGTTGATCTACAGTGGGAAGTTCTACATGGTACCAGAGCTAGCTGATTTGTAGAAAAAGTTCTACATGGTATCAAAGCTAGCTGATTTGTAGGAAAAATTCTACAAAATTCTACATTCGTGATAGCATGATTTTCCTTTTCCAGTGGACCTTTGACTTCTTGCTTCCTTTCCTTCATTAGTTTCTTGTATGTGGCCATTCTCTTCCAACATCTAGAAACAGTATGATTATCCAAACCATAAAAGGAACATGCAATTCTTTTCCCATGTTTATGTGAAAATTTATCATTCTTTACATAATCGAAAGGAATATGATTAAAATCAGATTTATACCTTTCTTTTTCACCTTTATTACCTTCATGAGGAGCTGAATTGAATGAAGAAGTGGCTTCCTTTGGAACACCATCAATCTCTTCAATGATTTTAGAGTTTCCACAACTCTCTAGTTCAAGTGCCTACTTATGAACACCTTCTTCCTGCAAAGTGTGTTTCAAACTATAGCATTTCCCAAGAATACAATCTTTACACTCTTAAGGTAGAAGACTTGACATGAGACTCCTTCTAGGAACTATTTCAATTACCTTCACGGCTACTTTGGAACTTTCTCCATCAGCTTGTTCATAGCCAAGACCCAAATTCTTAGGCCTTTCCTCAACCATTATTGGCTCAACAATGCACTATGCATGTTTGCCAAATCCTTTTCCTTCATAGCCCATTTGTGACATCAGCTTGGACCTTATGCCTCTAGTATGTTTTTCAAAAGAAACACTAGAGGCATACTAGTGGCATAAGGTCCAAGCTGATGTCACAAATGGGCTATGAAGGAAAAGGATTTGGCAAACATGCATAGTGCATTGTTGAGCCAATAATGGTTGAGGAAAGGCCTAAGAATTTGGGTCTTGACTATGAACAAGCTGATGGAGAAAGTTCCAAAGTAGCCGTGAAGGCAATTGAAATAGTTCCTAGAAGGAGTTTCATGTCAAGTCTTCTACCTCAAGAGTGTAAAGATTGTATTCTTGGGAAATGCTATAGTTTGAAACACACTTTGCAGGAAGAAGGTGTTCATAAGTAGGCACTTGAACTAGAGAGTTGTGGAAACTCTAAAAGCATTGAAGAGATTGATGGTGTTCCAAAGGAAGCCACTTCTTCATTCAATTCAGCTCCTCATGAAGGTAATAAAGGTGAAAAAGAAAGGTATAAATCTGATTTTAATCATATTCCTTTCGATTATGTAAAGAATGATAAATTTTCACATAAACATGGGAAAATAATTGCATGTTCCTTTTATGGTTTGGATAACCATACTGTCTCTAGATGTTGGAAGAGAATGGCCACATACAAGAAACTAATGAAGGAAAGGAAGCAAGAAGTCAAAGGTCCACTGGAAAAGGAAAATCATGCTATCACGAATGTAGAATTTTGTAGAATTTTTCCTACAAATCAGCTAGCTTTGATACCATGTAGAACTTTTTCTACAAATCAGCTAGCTCTGGTACCATGTAGAACTTCCCACTGTAGATCAACCTGGTAATCCAATATACTAAATTAAAACACTTGATCTACTTCTACAAACAATTTAGCAAAAGCTTAATCAACCATGAGCAACATCAATAAGAACACATATAACTGATAAGAAGGAATCAATCACACATAACATAGAAGAATTTACCCGGGGAAAGCACCTGCCTAAAACTCCATCTCTGTATTATCATACATGTGGAAATATAGTCCAAATTACACAAAGCCTTAGCTCGGAAGCTATCCAACTCTCAGTACAATCCCTCTGCTGCTCATAGACAGTCAAATGCTTCTCATTAGCCTTCTACTCTGCCCTCCAAGCCTCCTATTTCCTAGTGTAGTTTCCTTGGGGTCCAGTGCTACCACCTGTGTGAATTGGCCTCTTCACACACTCACTAACCTTTGATCTAACTGTACAATCCTGAAGGAGATAAATCCTCATCATGGATGAGATTCCTTTATAGGAAAAATATTCATCCAACTAATAGTACACTCTCCCTTCTCTGATCTCAACTGGGTCTCTGTCTGAACTAACATGCATCAGTTATCCATGAGTGAATACATAGTTATTTGAAAATAACAGTTGTCACATGCATGCAAGCATCAACAAACTGCATCTCATTAATTTAACAACTTGTTAAATTAATCTAATTGAACTTGACTAAGTTAAACTAAGTCAACTGATCCTCTCAATATAGAACTCATCCTTAATTCCTCAATCAGTGGAGAAAATCAAGGACACATTCCCCAATGCATGGAGAAATAATTGCATGTTCTCACAAAGACTTCAAGTTTTCTTTTCCTTAATTAATTAACTCTTGGATAATTAATTAATTAATATTCCAAACTGCTGGTAAGACCAAATTCAAATTTACTTCCTATAGATAGACTAGGGACTGTTATAAATAGGAAGGGATCCAAAAATGCTATTTTTAGAAGATGCTATTTTTAGCAGTTTCACCTCTCATCCAAGGTGGCCAAAATTCTCATTGGCCAAACTGCTATTTTTAGAAGTGCTATTTTTAGCAGTTATATTTTTAACAATTTCTAAATTTACATTTCTTGTTGCACACTTTTCAACAAAGAAGATTCACATGCGTTGCACTTACTGCCATATAAGCAAGGACATATTGCTAAAACGTGTTGGACTCTGAATCCAACAATGCTTCCACAAAATCTGAATAAGGTAGAAAGAGAAAATTGCAAGAATGGGAAGGAAGTTTCCATAATCGATGTGCTATAAGAAGATTCACAGGTTGAAGTCAATGTGTGGACAAAGGAAGCACCTTTGAAATGGATTGGTAAGAAATGGTTAGCATTCTTAACTAATTAAAGGTTGCATTTCTTTTGATTTGATGCATTTCTTTGCTAATGAGATGCAAGTTGCAAGGTTTACCAACAACTTGACTGGAAAGTTGAGTATGTAGACCCACTTTATTAATGCAAAAATTATTTTCATTTTAGATTTAAAAGTATAGTGTGCTGAAGAGAAAGTTGAAGGATGAAGAGCATGCATGAGAAAGATATCCATGAACACAGGGATGTTGATGATTTCCTTGTACCTGAACATGTATGTGTAATTAACTTGAATGGTTGATTGCTTTGTTTTTAAACATGCATGTAATGTAATATTGACTTGGGAAAATTTGATTTGGTCTCCAAGCTTGTAAAAGGGAGATAATGATGAAGTGTTTCATTTGTGAAAAACAATCCTTAAGTTCTTTTTACATGCTTAACTTGAAGGGTCAATTGTTGTAAAGTCATGTTTTTGTTGGTTTGTTAACTAGTCAATCATTAGTACAAAGATGTAAAAACATGATGATGATTCACCTGATGTAAAACTTGTTTCTTTTTAAGAAGCAAGAGTTTAGGTCATCCAATTATTTTTTGTATTTCTGTTGTTTTTGACAATATGTCAACAAAATCTAATGTAATTGGTAAAAATGTACATTTCTGTTAAGGAGATGTAAATTCACATTTGTTTGAAACGCCTTGGATCAGTGATCAAGGCAAAGAGGTTCAAACTACCTTCTGTAACCTTCTCAACAAGAGTTTTGCATGAATTCTGAGGGAAACCCATTTTTAACAAGAGGACATTTCTTAACAGGAGAACAAGTGCATCTAGGAAGGAAAGCTTTAAAAGTTTTGGTTCAAAGGTACTAGCCATGTAGGGAAAGTGTATGGAAGTTGAAAGAAGATGGTGTCATACTCTCATCTACTATTTAGATCAATATATCAGTCTTTCGGGGTCCAAAATATTCTCAATGTGGAGGAGTGATCAGAACCAAGGTTAAAGACTTAAGGGTAAAATGTTAAAGGGTTAAAAAGGTTCATTTAACCTTGAAGTGCTAAACCTTTATTAACGCGCAAAACCTTGATAAAGCGCAAAACCTTTTATAAAGTGATTTTTCATTAAAATCAGAATAAAGCACGTGGGTAGTATTGGCCAAGCGGTAAATGGTATATTGCATGGATGAAAGGTTGGAAGCAATATTCGACCCAAGGCACGCTATTCCATTCAATAGGCGACACGTAGTAGAGCAAAACTGCTCTTATCGTGCGCCCTCGGTCAAATATCGTTCGTGCAGGAAATCTGTGTGATATGAATGATGTCCATTAAATTGAGCAGGGCCACATTTGTGATGGAGATTGGCCAGGAAAGTTGGCCAACGGACGACACTACAACTGTTAGATGAATAGGATAGATCGATGGTCCAGGATGAACACAACTAAAAAATCTTAATGGTTGAATGTCCCTGACCGTCGGGGTTATATCACATGTGTGTGCGCCCAACAATTGTGGTAAAGCAAAATGGCTAACTCTGATGGCCGACCTGGCGGAATGACTAGAGTCTAGTGAATGTGCTAAAACCTGGTGGAATGACTAGAGTATATTGAATGTGCTAAGTTTAGTGGAAGTCAGGTGTGATAGCTAAATTTGGTTAAAGATATCAAATAAAAGCAAAGACAAAGTAGTTTATAGGGAGCTGGAGATTCCAGATTCCAAAGGGAAACATGGATTACAGAGGAGTTTTACAGAGTCCAGAGAGACAGAAGCAAGGCCCGAGATTGAACCAAGAGGTTCACTAGACTAAATAGAGCCTTCTAAAGCTAATGGAATGATCCATAGAAGCTGAAGAGGTCATCTTCATGGAGAATTCCATCCAAGAAGATTGATTCTAGAGTTCAGAAGCTACCAGAGGTTGGAGGCAGTTGCAGGGGCTACTAGAGCTCATTCTTAGTGATCCAACAGTTCAATCTAACTGTAAAGGACCTTTTGAATCCATTGAAGGGATTTTAGAAGCATCTGAAGACTTCTAAGGGCCAAGATGCTATAGTGAATTTTCAGAACAGCAAATGATCAAATGATCAAGGTTGTTGTTGGTGTCTGATGTGTGCTGAAGACAGAAGAAGGAATTCCAAAGGTAGTTAGCAAAATTCTGAGGGAGTTAGTGTCATCCAAAATATCAAGTTAGCTCAGTGTACTAATTGAAGGAATCAAGTCCAGAGAAGCATAGACTTGTCTGTAGAGTAAGGAAAACCAAGGATAAGATGGTATTCTAAGCCCATTGGTTCAGTTTTAAACCTCTAGAGTTGAGTGTGGAACTTGTAAAATAAGTTTTACCATAATCCCAAAGAGCCTAGTCAAGTTGACAAGAGCTCAAGGAGACGTAGCTCATGATATCAGGGTGAAATCCTATATTATATCGCTATTTATGTGTGATTGTCTATTTACTGCATTTTTCTGTTATTTGTCTTTAATATCAGCATAAGGAAATAAGCACTTAAACAGTATGAACAAGGACATACATCTATTTCAAGTCCTTAATTCTGCATTTGTCAATCTAAGCTAGATCATAATTTTGTTAAGATTTGGAGTGGGAGGTTCTTGTAAGTATCACAAGAAGTTTAGACCCCCATTTCAGATGACTTATGGTGTGAAAATGTAAGCTAAAATAAACTACAAAGGCTCCTGAAATTGAATGCTCTTTGTACAAATCTTAGAGTGGCTTAGTTTGTGGAGTGGAATGTGTGTGCAAATGAAAAAGTAAGTGCCAAAGTATGTAAATATGTGGATATGTGATGATCCTTTACAAAATATTCTACTTACACTATGTTGTGATTGTTCCTTGCATGAAAATAAATAATATGTGGATAATGGGCCACTTACTTCCTTCCTATTATACTATGTGTACCTAAAAGGGAGATGGAAAAACCAACTGCTCAAGAAGGCTTTTAGATACAAGCCAGGGATCATCTGGAAGATGCAAGGGAAGTAGGGGATACTACCTTTCTTTAATAGCGCTTGGTTCTAGTCCCAATACTAATGAACTAAAAATTATTTGGTTATTCAAAAAGATATGTGGATTATGGGCAACTTACTCTTCTCCTAATTAAGTTATGTGACTTGTGAAAAATAGAAAAACAAATTGAAAAAGATGTGTGGATTATGGTCGCTTACTCTTACCCTTAATTAAGCTATGTGTGAAATTAACATTTGTCTTAAAGTAAATATTAAGTAATTACCCTACCAATAGTGATTAGTAAAATAATTAAACAATATAAACTAACTGTAAAAAATTTGCGGGGGTGAAGGAAATTCACTAAAGGTTCCCTATCACCCAGGAAAGAAACATTGCAATGATTTTGAGCTCTTTATAACCGACACTGGTTATCCTCCACACAAGACCACAAACTACAAGTCTTTCTGTGATAAAATCCACGTGACTGGTGGAAAAATTAAGAGATTGTCTTTTTTCGGCCGAAAACAACTCCAAGGGGGCCTGCAGAAATTCCAAAGAAATAATGGAGGCACAAAGGAGTGGAAATTCAGAGAGAAAGGTCCTATAAAAACAATTGTTAAATCAAAGAAAGGAAACAAGTGGAGTCACCATCTTGTTATGGTGTTTTTGTTGCTATGGAGTACCAAAGACACCTTGGAGTTGGTTGTTACCTACAAGGAAAATACAAGTAATTGGTTGTTGTTAGTGGACAAACATGGATAAATAAAGCATTGAAAGTAATGGAAACAATGAAAATATCAACATAAATAAAAACTACGCTAGATAACAAATAAAAAATGCTTAATGAAGAAAACACATCAACAAAGTAATGAAAAAAGGTTCCCTTTATTGATTGTTGAATGTAGAAGAGGTACAATATATATATAAAAGACACTTGGAGAGAATTGTTTGAGAAATGGTGCTTCAAAAATCCTCAACAACGAAGTTCCTTTCTCAATCTCCTTGCAAGATTCCTCTCTCTCTAAAATAAGTATGAAGACTCTCTCAATTATGAAATCCTCTTATTAATTAAATGCTTGACTGGTAGGGAGAAATTTTGACAACATAATAATGCTTTACCTCTTCTTGTTTCTTAGCTCTCCTTGAACTTGTATTTATAGAGTTTTTTGGACACTCCTCCTCTCCTTGGCTCATCAACGTGGTGTTTCACCTCATAAATGAGATGAGAGCTACCATCTCCTTGCCTTTAAGACTTCTTGGAGCTTAGGGCTAAAATTTGTGATCCCATCATGTCAATATTTAGAGTGTTTCGCAAGCAAGTTCGTGGACTGAGGTGCTGACTGGGTTTTTTGTGACTGTGCGGCTATTGAAGAAATCATTGATCAATTGCTAATTTTGAGTGATGGTGCACCTGCACAGTTCTAGGTTTTAGCTTGAAACTTAAGAAAGATTTTAATTTTTGGTCTTCATGGTACTTCCAACTGAAAATGTCACCTTTGTATGTGCCGATAACTGAATTTGAGTGTCTTCTAATGTTAAAAATGAGTGTACAATTTTCACATGACAACACATGTATATAGCCTATGTTGAGTTGAGTGAAACATACCTCTGTTTCTTTATATACAAGGAAATAGTTGCAAACCCAACACTGAAAATAGCACCTAAAGTCCTTTCATGTTTGATAGAATCTCTACCCAATATTAATTAGTGAAACCTTGGAGCTTCACTCCCTCTATCCTCTTGTACCATAACCCATACTCAATTATGCCTCTGAGGTATATTAACACATGCTTTGTTTCCTTCCAATACAACTTGGTAGGCTTCACCATGGCTTGAATCAACTGATTAATTTCATAACATATGTTGGGCCTTGTGTTCACTAGATCAATCAAGGATAACACAAGCTTCCTATAGAAGATAGCATCTATTATCTATCCTAAAGAGGCATCCTCCTTCCCCCAATTTGTAGCTAGAGCAGTGTCCATAGGCTTGCACTTCTCCATGTGAAATCTCAAAAGTATTTCAAAGGAATGCTTTCACTAAATCACAAACAACTCAACAACTCAATCCCATGTCCTTCATCTCTAATTCTCTTGCAAGGTCCTCCTTGCAAGAGTGGATCAACTACTCATCTCCTATAAGTATCAAGTCATCAACATACAATACCAAGATAAAAAAACTTTCCATCTACCACAATGTGATATAGGTTGGCATCTATTTCACTTTTGATGAAGTCCAATCTGCTGAGATATGTGTCAATTTGAGTGTACCATGCTCGGGGTTCCTGTTTGAGACCATAAAGGGATCTCCTGAGTCTACAAAGATGTGTCTCCCTGTCATATGTCTCAAATCCCTCTGTTTTCTCTATGTAAACTTCTTCCTCAACAAAAAAATTGAGGAAGGTGGTATTCACATCCATATGATCAATCATCCACTGCATCTGTGTAGCTAATGCTATGATGGTTCTTATCTAGGAATATCTTGCCACTAGGGAAAATGTTTCCTCATAGTCAACTCCCTCTTCTGAGAGAAGCCTTTGGACACAAATATGGCCTTTTACTTCTTGATGCTCCCATAATCTACATGATTCACTTTGTAAATCCATCTGGAACCAACCAATGACTTGTTCTCTGGTCTCGACACCTCCTCCCATACAATGTTCTTCATGATGGAGTCATACTCCTCCACCATGGAATCAACCCACACTGGTTGAGAGACTACCTCCTCAAATGAAGAAGGTTGTGTCTCAATGTGTTCTCTCATGAGATCCATATACCCAGTGTATCTCTCTAGTGACCTCCTTCCCACACAAATATGTAGGAGCTCCCACATGATCCCTTACATCTTGCACCAACCTATCAACCTCTCTAGTTCTCTTCCTCCCATATCAGAAAGATTCTGGTTGAGTGGGTGCCTCCACTCAGCCTCCTATTTTCTCCTCCACTTATGGTTGCTCCACTACAACCCAAACCTCTATCTAAGGCTCCTTCGTAGGAACTAGAAGCTCCTCCTCCAGTGGGATACTTATCTCACTTTAGAGATCATCTCATAGCCTTCTCCTCATCAAATTTGACATCTATCCTCACTATTGTCACGCTGAGTGAGGGAAAATACAATGTATATTTATGTGGAGTCTTTGTGTATCCTAAAAGATCCACATATCAGTTGTAGGCTCCAATTTCTTCCTGCTATCCTTGGAGACATGAAAATACACACTAGCTCCAAAAATTTCAAAATGAGATACATTTGGCTTCTTCCTAGAGAAATATTCTTCAGGTGTGATCATGCCAAGTATTATATGAGGTCTCTTGTTTTGCAAATAAATTTCGTTGTTGCATGCTTATTCCCATAGATGTAATGACAACCCTTAATCATGCAACATGGCTCTTATTTCTCCCACTATGATTTTGTTATTCCTTTTACCCACCCCATTTTGTTGTGGGTTATGGGCGGTTATAAGTTCTCTTCTAATACCCTCTTTAGCACAAAATTCCTTGAAGGTGTTAGATACAAATTCTCCTCCATTATCACTTCTCAGGGCTTTCAATTTCTGATTAGTCTCCTTTTCAAATAATGCTTTGAATTCAATAAATTTTGAGAAAACTTCATCCCTCTTCTGCATGAAGAATATCCAACATTTTCTAGAAAAGTCATAAAAAAAAATCACATAATGCCTATGTTTTGTTGCAAAGGTTGTAGAAAATGGTCCATATACATCATAATGGAATCACTCCAAGATTGCTCTAGCTCTGCTATTTTAGCCCTGGAAGGTGGATTTGACACATTTCCCCAATGTGCATCCCTTGTAGACATTATGCTGGTCAAGGGTGCATTTTGGGAGACTTGTGGTAATTTGTTGTATGGTTTTTAATGCCCCATGGTGTAAGTGTCCCATGTTGTTGTGTTAGAGTTCTCTAACATCTCGACTCTTCATGTTTTCTTCCTTGCTACTCAATGCAACACAATATTTCACCTCAAGTTTATATTTTTCACTATACCTCCAATTTGTTTCACTTTCTAGGTAGCTACATGTCTCAGAAAGGCTTTCCACTTACTGAAAACAACATCATAGCCTCTATCGTCCAATATGGTGACAAATATCAAGTTCTTCTGTAGTCCAGGTACATACATGACATCTTTCAGAGGAAAAACCGTGGGAGTCTCACTGTAACAACCGTGGTCAAAATTCCATGTAAATAACGTTAATAAAGGAAAAATAATAACCAAGTTCATGGGACACTTATTCCAAGCTAAATGTTGGGCAAAACATCCTAGTGTAGGTATTCATTTGGTTTATTGCGGCTAAGGAAATTGGTAAAGGCAATGACAAAGGATTTGGAAAGGCAAAGAGGTAATTATTGGTATTTTATTTATGAAAATAATGGAAATTAGGAGAAAAAAGGTGAAATTTCACAGGTTTCATGTGAGGAGAAAAATGAAGGAAAAATAATGGAAATTGAAGGCAATAGAGGCCTCATTAGTAAAAAGGCTTATGAGGATCAGTTGGTACCTTTTGTCGGTTCTATTTTGGAGCTCTATCTCTATTATCTCTCTCTCACTCTTACACACTTAGAGAATTCTTGGAGCACTCTAGCATTGGAGGAAAGAAGGCAATGGAGGGACAAGAAATCAAGAGGAAGAAAAGATCAAGCAAGGAAGAGAAAGATCAAGAAACTACAACGGGATTACTTGTAGGTATCGATTTGCATGTGTGGTTTCCTTGCTAGATTTGTCATGCATGTGTGTTTTGGTTCACTTGATGTCATTGGCATGGGTTTTTCTAGGTGTGATAGTGTTTTTCAGCATTGTTGTGCCATTTCTAGATCACCATGGTGTGGTGGGTTCTCTTGTATTTATTTGAGATGGATTGAATGGATTTGAATCTGTGTGGGGTGGTCTTATGATCCAGGTGGATATTGGTGGCCACACGCCTATTCCACCTAGACCCCCCAACCAGTTTCATCTGTTTCCTTAATTGTAGCACAATTTACTATTTTTGGCAGCTTTCAGGTCCTGAACTTCTGGAGCCATTTTGAGGCCCTAAAATATGTTTTTTTGGAAAAATTCCTTCAGTGATTGCTATAGCAAGCACATCAACCGCTGTATTCCTTGGAGAGATATTTCCAATGAGGTATCATACTCATCAAATGGAGATAATATGACCAAGTTACGACCCTGAAAATTGGCTGCCCAACTAACCCCAACGAGGCCCATTAACTCTTGGTGTTACATCTCCTCGAGTTATGGTTTTGGTTGTTTAGGGTTTTCCCTTATTGTTCAACAATAAAAAGGCCATTGAGCCTCATTGTAACTTAGTTCAAAGGCATGTAGGTGCCACATCTCTTCTCAAAGATAAGCTACCATCGCCCGAGCAATCTTATTTCCATTCTGCTTGTAAGAATAGTTCAATATTTTTTTATTAATGAAATGAAGTGTTTTTCTACTACATCTCCGTGTTTATGATTATATCTATAAGTTGTTGTGTTCTTGTTTAGGTTTGGATCAGTGGTATCAGAGTGGTTTTCTCTTTTTTTTTTTTCTTTGCATGTCCCCAATGACGTCAGGGTATAAGGAGTTAGGGCTTGATCTGGTTGAACCATTACAAGATTAGCCTCACAAAACTAGATGACCTCCCATGGTGGAAGAAAAGAAATACGAGGGGGTAGGAGATCCTTTCAAAATGTTGCTTGAGGAAGACCTCAAGCGACAAAGGGACGCGATGATGGATAAATTTTCCCATATCCTTCAACGACTACCCACAGATGATGCATCTTCATCTAGTGGCCACTCTGGAGGTGGCACTCCTTTTAAGGTACAAGTTAACTTAGATATTCCCATATTCGAAGGCTTGATAAATGTAGATGTCGTAGATAAATGGTGAATATATTAGAAGGATATTTTTTAGTTCATGACTTTTCCAATTGGGAAAAGGTTACATTTGCACTTCTCAAAGCTACCCCACATGTCAAGGACTGGTGGGAAAACTACTGTAAACAAAAGGACGAGAGTGAACCCTCATTGCTTTCATCTACACTAACTTGGAATTATTTCTGAGACACCATTGAGGAATAGTATTACCTTGTTGGGTGCTATGAAGATAAATACTTAAAGTTGACCATGCTACGGCAGGGAAGGGACCAAGATATGTTGAAGTTCACAAATAATTTCCATAGCTTTTGCACAAAGTTGGGTATCAAGGATACTGAGCAACATTTGGTGCTCAAGTACCGCTATTGTCTACACAATTACATCCAGGATGAGATGGAGTTCCTGGAAATTTCCTTGCTCGGCACGATGTATCGGTACATTGTAAATATTGAGTAGAAGTTTAAATAGAAGAAGCGATACTTTGGATCTCTGAATCTAAAGCAAGGAAAATGAACCCCCAAACCACAGAACAAGGGACCAAGCCAAGGCAAGGCTACCAAGGACAACCCACCGAAGTCGAAAGCAAAGAAAAACACCACGAAGATGAGGAAGGACATAAGAAAATGGTGTGAGTTCCATAAGACCTCCACTCACAATACAAGTGAGTTTCAGGCCAAGCAGTCACTAGTGGCTGAGCTGAAGGCTTCCAAATCAGACCTAGGTTTTGGATTTGAATTAGAACCCAATAAGGGGACTGACAAAGGGAAGCAGATCATTGATATGGAGCCCAGTGCCACCATGGCCACCACAAAGATCCAGAAAATTGAGCCTAAAGATCCAGAGGAGGGGGAATGCCTCTTCCACTCACAGATGTGGGTGAAGGGTTCTCCGCTACAGTTCATTATCGATAGAGGGAGCCAAAAGAACCTCATTTCAGCAGAGGTCATGAAGCGGTTGGCCCTAAATACTACAACACATCCACAATTGTACAACATCGGGTGGCTTCACTAAGGACAAAATCTTCATGTCATCTAGCAGTGTCGCCTTCCTTAGAGCATTAAGCCCTTCATGGATGAGGTACTGTGTGATGTTGCTCCTCTTGAAGTTTATGATGTATTGTTAGGACAACCATACTTGTGGAAGTGACATGCTATATATGAGTCTAGACATCGCTATGTGATTATTACTTTGGAAAATAAGTTGTACAACATACCGGAGGTAGCCCCGCCTATCGCCATCTCTTTGATCACTGCAAATCCATGCAGTAAGATCATTTCTCAGACGAGGAAATTCATTTTCCTTATGATTCACCCCCAAGGCAAGAAGAAGGTTATGGCCAGGACTTCCAGGTAGGGCTCCTCTACACAACAACAACAGATGGACAAGGTCATGGAGGAGTACAGTGACATTTTTGCCTCACCCACAAGGATACCTCTGCACTGTCAGATCAAGAACTCCATCGATCTAACCCCGGGCACACCGCTGCCCAATGGACCAATCTTTCGACACACTATTCTTGAGAACGATGAGATTAAGAGGTAGATTTAGGAACTACTACAGAAAGGGCACATTAGTTTAAGCTCATCACCTTGTGGGAGCCCAATTGTATTGGTATAGAAGAAGGATGGGACCTAGAGGATTTGTATTAACTATCGAGCACTGAACAATATCACTGTTTGGAATAGGTACCCAATCCCGCGGATTGATGACCTTGTTGACCAACTGAAAGGGGCTAAATATTTCAGCAAGATTGACTTGAAGTCAGGTTATCACCAGGTGCCTATCGAACCCTTTGGTGTGTGGAAGACTACCTTCAAATCCAAGGAGGGACTTTTCAAATGGTTGTTTATGCCTTTTGGATTGACGAACAACCATGCAACCTTCATGAGACTGATGGATGACATCTTGAAACCCTTCACCAATGCATTCTTGGTGGTGTATTTATATGACATCTTGATCTTCAGCCAGAGTTTGGAAGGGAACCTCCACCATATTCGATAGGTCCTTCAAACCCTTCGACAACACAGATTGTGTTATAACTTGGAGAAATAAACCTTTGGCCTAACCCAGGTTCAATATCTGGGTTACATCATTGATGAGCAAGGTGTACATGTGGACCCATCCAAGATACAAGTCATTTGGGATTGGCCAGCGCCAACCACTCTAACAGAGCTCCACGACCTTTTGGGTCTTGCCGATTTCTACCATAGGTTCATGTTGGGGTTCTCTCATATCACTTGGCCTTTTAGTCAAGTCACCAAGGGAAGAGCGAAGAAAAGTTCTTTTGGTCAAAAACTCAACAACGAACATTCTTTGAATTAAAGAATCACCTCTATTCTGCACTAGTGCTCACATTACCAGACCTACAACAACCATTTGAGATTGAGACAGATGACTCCAACTATGCTATTGGTGCAGTTCTTACTCAACATGGGCATCTAGTGGCTTACCATAGTGAGGCACTTTCAGACAAAATCTGAAAGTAGCCCACTTATGACAAAGAAATGTATTCCATTGTGCAGGCCTACCATCAATGGAAGCATTAATTTTAGGGAAGGAAACGGTCATCCACACAAACCACCGGCCTCTACAATTCATACACACACAAGGGAAGTTGTAGAATGATCGCCATTAGAAATGGTCCACCTATCTACAATAGTTCCATTTGAACATCAATTATAAGAAGGGAAACACCAATAATGTCATTGATTGCTTCACGTTGGGTGTGAGATCCCCCAAGGGAAGTTTTGGGGCTTAAAGCCCAGATTTTGACTAAATCCGATGTAAAGGATCTGTGTGTTGTGGGCGTGGAGCGCGAACTTGTAAATGAGTCATAGGGTTGTCTACCCTCATTTTTTTAAATGTAATGTCAGCTTTAGAGATCTACCCATGGTCTGCGGACCATGGGATTATATAAATAGAGCGAGGCTCTAAGTTGTAAATAAGGGAAGAAGATCAATTGATGGATGAAGAATGAATACTTGAGTCTTATCCAAGTGTAGAGTCGAGTCTTGAGTTGTAGAGTAGGAGAAGGCTCTACAGCTGAGTGGGCAGAGGCCTAGTAGTCGGAAGCTAAGTGCGCGGACCCCTACAGCTAAGTGCGTAGGGTAGGTTGAGTATGTAACCAATTTAAATAGTAGTAAAGAGAAGTTTTATACCATTCATGTGTATTTATTTACTGTTCTCTGCATTGAATGTATTGGGTATAAATTACGTTTCTGTTGTTTATATGATGCACAAACTTATATGATTGTGTTGATTAAGAGAATATAATATAAAGTATCTATTTACGCGAAGTTAACTAATAGTTATAAGAAGATAAGTAAGATCCACGGTGTAACTTCCCCAACAATGACGCCAAAATGTTTGGTCAATTTAGAGTGTCCTAAATTTCTGTATAAATTGTCAATCTGAGAGTCGTAAACTCTTGAAGTGTGGCGCACTATATGTGCAAGATAGCCTATTTCTTATTTTTTTGTCATTTTTGAGTTTTTGTTTTGTTTTGGATTTATTTATGTTAACTCCCTAATGTGAGATGGAAATTCTAAAAGACAAGTATGATATAATTGTTCAAGGCAATGATGTCCTTTAAAATGATTTTCAAAACTTCAAACTTTTTTTAAAAACATACGATGATGAAAATAATTCCTGAAAAGAGAGTGAAAATGTGTCACTATTCTAATTAAACAACAGTGAGCTAGTGACCATGAAACCCATTATCCTTTCTACCATGAAAATATAAGAAAAACTAAACTCAAAGAAATCCAAGAATTGCAAGCAAAGTAAACTAAAATCACATTAAATCAACTCATATTCTGACCGCTCACCATTCGAATCACTATGGCTTTAGGAGGTAATCATAAACAACTTGAGCAATTTGATATCTAATTTGCAAAAAATAAAACGAATATCAAACTACACACTCATACTTCAATCCCTCACCATTCGACTCGCTCTGGCTTTAGGAGGTAACTGAGAATGACATGATCAATCCAATAACTAACTTGCAGAAAAATTAACTAATATCAAACTATGCATTCATACTTCAATCCCTCACCATTTAACTCACTCTGGCTTTAGGAGGTAACTAAAAATGACATGAGCAATTCAATAACTAACTCGCAGAAAAATAAACTAATATCAAACTATGCATTCATACTTCAATCCCTCACCATTTGACTCGCTCTGGCTTTAGGAGGTAATTGAAAATGACATGAGTAATTTAATATCTATCTCACAGAAGAGTAAATGAGCAAAACTGAAATAAATAACACAGTGCGGGAACTAAAAATTTAAGGAAATGAAAATCAGTAGAAGGACAAGAATGATTTCATGTCATTAGTCATTAGAAAACTATGTGCAAATGCTCGGGCTGCCTTTTGTGATCTGAAACAAAAGCACTGATCAGTTAACAATATATAAAATGTGAAAATCTATGGACAGCTATCAAACATTAATACCATAAGAAATGTGATATATATACAAGTGAATGATTATGGCATAAGAACATAAAGAAATAAAGCATGAAACTCTACAGTAATAAACAAGACCTCGGCTTGTGCAGGGGCCCTCTGCACAATCCTTGGACAATCAAGGATCAACCATGAATTGAGCTCAGAAACAGAGTCTTCTCATGTATTAAAATGCAGTCATAACACAGTGATAAAGTTACGACACAGTGGGTTCCTTTACAGTCAGAATTACATTACCAAAAAGCTAACTAATATGTGTATGAGAACGCATTATTTATAACAAAGGATAATATAACTGTTTTTCTACATTCTGTGCTGATACAAGACATGTAAACAACCACGTCCCGAGATTTAGCACTATGGCTGCCGTGAGGATTCATTCTTTCGTAGGTTGTTGTTGGATCACCTTCATGGAGCAGTCCACAGGTGTTAAATTGTCCCCCAAGATCTAGGAACAACCATGCAAAGCTTCACGTGGTGAAAAATAAAGTTTTATCACCGTAGGACTCTTGAGTTGACCACCGTTTTGCCGACCGTTGACTATGGCCTCTTCTGATGACTTCGACTGAGCCAATAGGACTCGGTCCATGTCCACATCGGTTGCAACTTGCCCATGTGGCTCGATATGCTTGAAGACACCTGCAATATATGCTTTGACAAAACAACTATGGAAACTTGGGCTGGCTGCAGAAAGTGACAAGATTTCGCAGCTTATAAACAAAAATCTAGTTCAAATAGCAACACAAACACATAGTCAAGAAACCACTTTAAATGCCCTTTTTAAAATAATATGCAATGATACTAATGACTTAGGAGGATCAGATGAATGGGAAGAAGCTAGAAAAAGTTGTAGGAAAAATTCAAGTTTGGGACTCAACATACCCCCACTGTGAAGGTGTTGCATGTCCTCATGCAACCAAAATTTGGATTATCTCCCCTTTAAACCATATGTTCTGAAGCTTCTGCCAGTACATCCAACCCTCTTCCTCTTTTTCTTGGTGCTTCTAACATCCTGGGCTTCTTCATCAAGCATCTGAATTTAAGATTAACCAGTGCTCTACTTATCTTCTTGCATTTCTTCTTCAATTTTCTGTTCTTTTTGTGCCATTGTCCCAGGTGTAGCATAGTGTTGTCATGGATGATCTTGTCTAGTCTGCTCTGCTCCTTGAGTGCTTCATTTTCATTTTTAATATGTCGATTTAAAACCTCCAACTCAAATATTTCTTGTTTCAATGATTGGACTAGGGCTTCTTGTGCTATGTGAGGTTGAGTGGATGAAGTGCTGGGACCCGTGGCTGTTCTTTCCAAGGATTCTATGTAATCATACACCTGTTGCTACTTTGGATCTATTTCAGGTGTCGTTTTCCTGGGGCTATCCCCAAAATTTTGTGGAGGAGAATTGACTTCAAATTCTGGCCGAAAAAGGACTCATGTCATCTCCTTGAGGACTAGTTTCAACATTTGGCTGAGAATGAGGTGGACTACTGCCAGCTTGTTATAGACATTTTTGGGCATTTCAACCCCAATCGCAAATGTACATAAACTGAGGGCTCTTAAGTCCCTAAAAGGGTTGCTTCACTGCCTAAAGGAACAAGGTCAACTGATTACATCATCTCCCAGAATTTCTCCACTGAAAACTGCTCATAAATGGT
>APFE031124126.1:0-14232 GCA_000404065.3 Pinus taeda | reverse complement strand
AAAATCAAACTCTTGGCTCTAGCTATAAGAACCTTCCCCTAGAATCTCTTGCTCTATGCATGTCATTTTTATTTTTATTTTTAAGTTGGGCTAATAATTCTCTTTCTGATCTTCTAGGTCACACTGGGTGCAAGAAGAGAGCATACTTAAGAAATTATTCAACCAATAACTCTCCTTTCTGATCCTCCAGATCACACTAAGTGCGAGAGGAGAGCATACTTCAAGAAGTTACCAATTTTTCCCTTATTTTTATTGTTTTTATTTTTTTAGGAAATTGGCTACCTAGTTACACTTCCCCGGCAATGGCGCCAAAATGTTTGGTCAATTTAGAGTGTCCTAAATTGTTGTATTAATTGTCAATCTGGGAGTCGTAAACTGTTGAAGTGCGGCACACTATATGTGCAAGATAACCTATTTCTTATTTGTCGTTTTTGAGTTTTTGTTTTGTTTTGGGTTTATTTTTGTTAACTCCCTAATGTGAGATGGAAATTCTAAAAGACAAGTATGATATAAATGTTCAAGGCAATGATGTCTTTTAAAATGATTTTCAAAACTTCAAACTTTTTTTAAAAAACATAGGATGATGAAACTAATTCCTGAAAAGAGAGTGAAAATGTGTCACTATTTTAATTAAACAACAGTGAGCTAGTGACCATGAAACCCATTATCCTTGCTGCCATGAAAATATAAGAAAAATTGAACTCAAAGAAATCCAAGAATTGCAAGAAAAGTAAACTAAAATCACATTACATCAACTCATATTCTGACCCCTCACCATTCGACTTGCTCTAGATTTAGGAGGTAATCATAAACAACTTGAGCAATCTGATATCTAATTTTCAGAAGATAAAACTAATATCAAACTACACACTCATACTTCAATCCCTCACCATTCGACTCGCTCTGGCTTTAGGAGGTAAATGAGAATGACATGAGCAATTCAATAACTAACTTGCAGAAAAATAAACTAATATCAAACTACGCATTCATACTTCGATCCCTCACCATTTGACTCGCTCTGGCTTTAGGAGGTAACCAAAAATGACATGAGCAATTCAATAACTAACTCACAGAAAAATAAACTATTAAATATCAAACTACGCATTCATACTTGAATCCCTCACCATTTGACTCGCTCTGGCTTTAGGAGGTATCTGAAAATGACATGAGTAATTTAATATCTATCTTGCAGAAGAGTAAATGAGAAAAACTGAAATAAATAACATAGTGCTGGAACTAAAAACTAAAGGAAATGAAAATCAGTAGAAGGACAAGAATGATTTCATGTCATTAGTCATTAGAAAACTATGTGCAAATGCCCGGGCTGCCTTTTGTGATATGAAACAAAAGCACTTATTAGTTAACAGTATATAAAATGTCAAAATCTATGGACAGCTATCAAACGTTAATACCATAAGAAATGTGATATATATACAAGTGAATGATTATCGCATAAGAACATAAAGAAATAAAGTATAAAACTCTACAGTAATAAACAAGACCTCGGCTTGTGCAGGGGCCCTCTACACAATCCTTGGAAAATCAACGATCAACCACGAATTGAGCTCAGAAACAGAGTCTTCTCATGTATTAAAATGTAGTCATAACACAATGATAAAGTTACGGCACAGTGGGTTCCTTTACAGTCAGAATTACATTACCAAAAAGCTAACTAATATGCATATGAGAATGCATTATTTATAACAGAGGATAATATAACTGTTTTCCTACATGTTGTGCTGATAGAAGACACATAAACAACCATGTCCCGAGATTTAGCACTATGATTGCGGTGAGGATTCAATCTTTGGAAGGTGGCTGTTGGATCCGATTCATGGAGCAGTCCACAGTTGTTAAATTGTCCCCCGAGATCTAGGAACAACCTCACAAAGCTTGATGTGGTGAAAATTAGAGTTTTATCACTGTAGGACTCTTGAGTTGACCACCGTTTTGCCCACCGTTGACTATGGGCGCTTCTAATGAATTCAACTGAGCCAATAGGACTTGGTCCATGTCCACTTCGGTTGCAACTTGCCCATGTGGCTCGATTTGCCTGAAGACACCTGCAATATAGACTTTGACAAAACAACAGTGGAAACTTGGGCTGGCTACGGAAAGTGACAAGATTCCGCAACTTATAAACAAAAATCTAGTTCAAATCGCAACACAAACACAAAGTCAAGAAACCACTTTAAATGCCCTTTTTAAACTAATATGCAATGATATTGATGACCTATGAGGTTCATATGAATGGGAAGAAGCTAGAAAAAGGTGTAGGAAAAATGCAAGTTTGGGACTCAACAACTACCGTCGAGAGTTGATCAGTTTGATACCTTGGATTAGGCCATATGTTACTAAGGGGATCACAGATGGTGGCATGATGCAGTTGGTAAAATGCACGATGCAGTTGTTGAAGTCAAATGGTGAACCCTTCCTAGGAGAAGTAAATGATAATTAGTTGAAGCCATATACAAGTGGCCTGACCACCTAACTAGCCATGGGAAGCACAATATTAGCACTCCAAGCAGTTGAAAGGAGGCATGGGACTATAAACTACTCTGCCCAAGAGCTGCGTGATGTCAAGATTGCATGTAGGAGCAAAGCATCACAAGGTTCGCAACAGCGCAAGGGTTGCTACGCTGCCACACGGGTTGACTGGGAAGTGACCATTACAGTCACTATTCACAATGTGATGCTTGGTTTGAGACCAAATGGAGTAGGCGACAGGCGTTTAAGGCAAGATTTATGGGCTAGATTTGGGAAAATATGCTGCCAAGGAAGCATTAATGGGCCAGATTTGGGGGGAACAGTCAAATTCGAATTCAAAAGGCACTATAAATTGCAAAGGGGTGCCCAACAAACAACACTCGGCCATTTGAGAATTGAACTATTTCACGTCCAAAGATTCATGAACCTAGATCTGTTTGAACTTTTGAAGTTGAAGGCATTATTTGAGCACCTACCTGAACCACTGAGAGATTTGTGGAACAACAGTATGACCACGCCGGAGGAAGCCATGGATATCGGAGAAATGACCACTGAAGAGGTCGCGCAGGCCATGACGATGGGAGAAAACCCAGAAAGCATTGGGATAGTTGCATAAATCCCTAAATTACTGCGCATGCCGAGGCCCAAGAAAGAAAAGAAACCTATGGTACTAGTGTGCATGTCCCCTTGAAACCCGCTGAGAACTAAACTGATCATGGAAGAAAAGGGGAAAGAGGTTAATTTGGAAACTGATGAGGAGGAGGAAGACCTTGAGGAAATCGTGGCCAAAGAAATGGAGGAAGAAACTGAGGGTGCAGACCCTCTAACCAGGCTTCCTGCATATGTTACTCTGTGGAAGGGGAAGGCAAGGGTGCCCACGGACCTAGATGAGAGTAAGAGATCTCTGTAGACTCTGCTGCTACATGATGATATCGTTTTTGAAGGAGCACAGTTGGGATGGGTGCCAGGTCTAAAGTTTGAAGACTGGGGTCTCTTGGACCACGATAAATTCCCACACTTGGTAACCGCACAGCTCATGAGGCTGACAAAAAACACTGTGGTGGGAGTCATAGAGTTGGAGCCACACAAATGGTTGCGCGGAGTAGAGAAAGCAGGGTTGTTAAATCTGCTCTAGGTGCCGCATTACTATCCCGCCCCAGTAACTATCTTTGCATTAGGTAGTTGCTCTACTTGGTGCATGATGGGTGTTTGTGGTTGGAGGAGACCATCCCCATCATGAACCACATGATTCATAGAATTACCCAACTTCCTTGCAAAGGGGAGGACCCAACGGATATTTCAAAGGGTAAGAGAAACAGCTTGGCTATCGCGAAGGCCATGAAGGAAAAATTCAAGCTGGAGAAAAAGAAAAGAGGGTATGCGATCTCCAATATCAATAATAAGGTAGTCTGAGTTACCACCCAGATACTAGATAGCAATGTTATGTGGAAGTGTTGCGCGAATGAGGTGCCCATGCCGGTGATAGCACTTGCCGCGTAGTGCACGGAGGGGGTCCAGTTTAACTGGCCTGAGTACTTGTGCAAGGATTTCCTGGAGAATTGCTACGAGGCATAGGAACAGGGGAAGACCTTCCACTATGCATGGCTTCTACTATCCATAGTGCTAGTGGCTTGGGAATTGCCTGAGGATAGCCAGTTCCCCATAATTACACGGAATCTTCCTGAGGTAGCAAAGTACGCTTTGCTGTGGGCCACTAAAGATGAACATAGGATACGAGATAGTAAGATATTCTTGGTGTTCATGGAGATGAACATCAGAATGGGGATTAACCGCGAGCTGCGGTTATCACCCACTATTTATAATAGTCTACAAAGCTTTGCGGAGTTTATGGAGGACTTCCATCACATGTATGTTATGGAATGCAAGGACCCCCGCGATGATGTCATATTTGCCATACTTGAGTCTTGGCCACTGGAGTGGCACACTCCAGCCATCTTTGTGTTGGAAATGGAGAAGTTGACTACATAAAGGAAGAAGGAGGAGGAAAAATTGTGGATGGCGCAGTTGGAAGAGAAGAGTAGAGAAGAGGCAACAACAGTAGAACAACAGAAGGCAACCAAAGAACAACAACAGGCAGTAGAGAAGGAGCGTGAGGGCCATAAGTTGCTGTCACCTAAGTAAGAGCCTAAGACAGAGGAAGGTGGCATAGACCCATAGACAACGTCTACACAGTTGAGGTGCCAGTGCTCGAGAGAGCAGGTGGGGCCGTGGAAGAAGTCAAAAGCCTCCATGACTTCTTTTGACCCGATCACCCTCACTGATGGGGATCTGCATGACATAGGGGAGACATTGTGCGATGTCACCATGAAGGCCCTCCAACTGTTCACGGAGGAAAATTAGTTGGCATTGGGGGCCCTTCGGGCACAGATATAGGAGTTGCATGTGCGCACTCCTCAAGGTTGTACTCTGTCAACCAACCTTGTAGTAGGAACGACCACAACTGAGGAAATGCTGCGCACCCGCATGACCAATACTATAGTGCTGCCAGAGGGGGGACTAGTTACAGAAAATGAGGCTGACAAGCCTATGGTCAGTGCACTAAAAGGAGTGGGGATCAACATGGGTGTGCTCCCTCAAGATACGCTCTATGTTCTGCAGGACGGAGTAACTGCAGAACTGCGGGCTAGGGAGGGCCGCACGCTACAGGTGTTGAGTGAACAAAAAATTAACCTGGAACAACTAAGCCTATAACACGACGAGGTTGTAACACAGAATAGGTAGCTAGTACAGGTGGTTGAAGAGGCTTTCTAGATGTTCCCTGAGTTGGTCATCCTAGCAGAGGCACCAATAGAGGCACACATCGCGATATTAGCAGCAAGGGTGCGCGAGGCAAGAGAAGAAATCGTTAAGGTTCAACTAGAGCTGAACCTTCAGATAGCTAAGATACAGTTGAAGGCGTAGCCTTCAACTCCACCAGAGGTGAGGGAAAAACATGCCAGTGCCATCACAACGAGAAAAAAGGAGATCAACAGTGCAGTGAAGGAGTGCACCAAACCTTTGGAAGAGTCGTTCGAGGTCCTCACCACTCTGCAGGAGGACCCAAACATACAACGCTTAGAAGCAAAGGCGCATGAGCTACAACAAAGATAGGATGATATAAAAGGAGCTGTGCAAATGGTAGCCCTTACATAAAGGCTCGCATGGATGCAACAGGCAAAAGTTCTTAAGGAGCAGGTAGACGCGATGCGACATAAGGAAGCAGTTTTGAAGGTGCATGTCCAACCATGGATTGATGAGGCCTTCGTGATTACAGCCTTGATCAAAGCCAAGATTGCACAGATCTAGGGAAAACAAGAGCAGATGCAAGGAATGAGTTCAAATACCATGGTCTCTGAACAACGCGTGCAGGAGGTACAACAGGTAGCTACTTAGTGCATTGCAGATCTTGTAGCAGTTGAGGCAAAGTTGGGAGGACTCCACGCGAAGATCTTTGCACTAACAGAGTGAATCGAGGGTGAGTCATGATGTTTGTGTTGGGGACATGTTAGGCACTAGATCCCCAAAGGGAAGTTTTGGGGCTTAAAGCTCATATTTTCACTAAATCTGATGTAAAGAGTCCGTGTTTTGTGGGCGCGGAGAGTGAACTTGTAAATGAGTCATAGGGTTGTTCGCCCTAATTTTTGTAAATGTAATGTCAGCTTTAGAGATCTATCCATGGTCTGTGAACCATGTGATTTTATACATAGAGCAAGGCTCTAAGTTGTAAATAAGGGAATAAGATCAATTGATGGATGAAGGATGAAGAATTGAGTCTTATCCAAGTGTAGAGTCGAGTCTTGAGTCGTAGAGTAGGAGAAGGCTTTGCAGCTGAGTGCATATAGGCCTAGTAGTCCGCAACTGAGTGCGTGGACCCCTGCAGCTGAGTATGTAGGGTAGGTTGAGTCTGTAATCGATTGAAGCAGTAATAAAGAGAAGTTTTATACCATTCCTATGTATTTATTTACTGTTTTCTGCATTGAATGTATTGGGTATAAATAACGTTTCTGCTGTTTATATGATGCATGAACTTATATGATTATGTTGATTAAGAGAATGTAATATAAAGTATTTGTTTACGTGAAGTTAACTAACAATTATAAGAAGATAAGTAAGATCCACGGTGTAACTTGGGGAATTAGCACATATTTCTGCCTTAACAATGCGAAAGCACCGTAGCCCCTGGTTAGGGCTATGTGAAGGCGATTGTAACAGATCACGAAGGCCTCACAGATCAGGGTAGTGTGTGAAGTAAACTCAACAAAGGCATTCATAGTTGGACTAAATCGACCCCTTAGACATCTCAAGGATGAAAAAACTTGGTTCGAGCATCCCCCCATACTGCTTCGGGTGAGACCTCAGTCTGTGCTCTGTGGGCTACTGCTGAAAGGGCCAATAGTGTATGGATTTGTTTAGATAATTAACTCCAAACCTAGGTTAGGCCCCATCAAGCCAACACCTCAACAAACCATTGGTAATGGCACTAATCACTGTGCTCAACTCTTGTGGGCACGAGACATTAGGGTGGCCACATCTTTACAAGAGCGATCCAGAATTCGGTAGCATATACCAGACACTCCTGGAAGGGAAGAAAGTTCCAAATTTTCACCTTTAGGATGCACTATTATGCCACTTGGGACACATATGTGTTCCTTCAAGTGAGCATGCAAAGATGATTTTGGAGGCGCACTACAATCAGGTCGCTTGACATTTCGGAGTAGAGAAAATAGTGGCAGTATTGCAGAAGTATTTTTATTGGCTAAAAATTTGTCAGGATGTTGGGAAATACATTAGATCCTGCACTGCCTACACCATTTCCAAACCAACCATCAAGAAGCAAGGCCTGTATACTCCTCTACTTACTCCTAGACAGCCTTGGGAATCTGTCTCCATGGATTATATGTCGGGCCTTCCTTCCACTGGGCACGTCAATGATTGCATTTTCGTGGTCATCGAAAGATTCTATAAGATGGCCATCATGGCGGTCTGCAAGAAGAGTATCACAACAGAGGCCACTGCTAAGCTCTTATTTGAGTGTTTGTGGGTACACTTTGGGATCCCACAGTCCATTATCTCATATCGGGACAAAACATTCGTGAGTGCATTTTGTTCAAGTCTCTGGTCAATGCTAGATACAAAATTCACTAAGTCCACACTTTTCTATCCCCAAACTAATGACCAAACAGAGGTTTTCAACACGATGATCGTACACATTCTGAGCATGTAAAAATCGAAGCATCCATGCACATGGGATGAAAGAATCACCTATGTCCAACACATCTACAGTGGAGCTCTCCACAGCTTAACAGGCCACAATCCATTTCAGGTAGGGCTAGGATTTCAACCACTATGACCCATTGATGTGGCCATACCATTTGCAGCCACTCAAGTAGATTCAGCTCACATGCAGTATGAAGTTGAAAGGGCTAATAGATTCATTGAGCGCACTGAACACATCTGCCAACAAGTCCATGATATATTGGATGGATCCAATGCTAAGTACAAGTAGCGTGTCACACAAGTTCTAGGTGGGTGACAAGGTTTGGATTCATTTATAGAAAGACCGCCTTGGGTGACCCCACCATAAGCTTCACCTGCTCTGATATGGGTCATACACCATCACCAAGGCCATCGGTTACAATGCCTTCTAGCTCAACATGCCACTGTTCCTTGGTCTACACCCAATGTTCAATGTAGATCGACTTTGGCCATACTTCCCACCATTGTTAGACACATCAGACATTTTAGAATAGTTCACACCAAGAGAGCTCAACCCAGACTACATGGAACATGCGACAACTAATCAGATCATGGAAACACAGATCAAGAACACTCAACAATAGAGGATACAACTATATCGAGTTGTCAAAGGAGGCCAAATCCTTCACGAGGGCAAGTGGTTCACCAGGGACTAGGTTCAACATAAATTTCCTCACCTCATGGAGGTTTTGCATGCAATGGGGAACATTGCTTCCTAAGGGGGGAGGAATTATCCAGGTGGATATTGGTGGCCATTGCCTATTCCTCCTAGACCCCCCAGTCAGTTTCATATGTTTCCTTAATTGTAGCACAATTTACTATTTTTGGCAGTTTTTCGTGTCCTAAACTTCTGGATCTGTTTTGAGGCCCTAAACGAAATTTTTTTTGGCAAAATTCCTTTGATTATTACCAAAGAAATCACATCAGTAGTTGTAGTGCTCGGAGATATATTTCCAACAAGGTATCATATGCATCAAACGAAGATAATATGACCAAGTTACAACCCTGAGAAGTTGGCTGCCTAAATAACCCCAATGGAGCCCATAAAATCTTGGTGTTACATCTCCTCAGGTTAGTGTTTTGGTCATTTAGGGTTTTCCCTTATTGTTCAATAATAAAAAATCCCTTGAGACTCATTTTAATTAAATTCAGAGGCATGTATTTGCTCGAGCTATCTTATTTCCATTCTGTTTCTAAGCATAGTTCAATATTTTTCTATTAATTAAATGAAGTGTTTTTTTCTTTTCTGCATCTCTGTGTTTATGATTATATCTGTAAGTTGTCGCATTCCTATTTAAGTTCAGATCATCTTAAGATTATTCACAAGGACTAGGAATCCTGGGATGGGATACACGGTAAAGCCTAGATGTGAACACCTCGATCGAGCCTAGGAATCCTCGACCAGTGAATGGTGTGATACACGGTAAAGCTTAGTGGTGAATACCCTCGATTGGGCCTAGGAATCCCTTGATCGATAATGGAAGGATAAACGGTAAAGCCTAGAGCGTGGATACCTCATAGGCCTAGGAATCCCTTGACCGTTAATGGTGGGATACATGGTAAAGCCTAGAGGTTGGAGAACTCACAAGCCTAGGAATCTCTTGACCAGTAATGGTGGGATACACAGTAAAGATGAGAAGTTAAGACAAACAAATTCCTCATGGTTTAGGTGGGGAGATCGAGAGGCATCCATGCTTTCTTAGGGCCTAATGATCTAGTGGTGATTGTGGTAAATCCGAGTTCTACTGATGAGGGTTGAGGTGGTTTGGCAACGGGAAGCCCTAGTTGTTTTTGTTGTAAGTCCCACATTCATGCTTGGAATATGGCACAAGGGTGGTTGTTGAAAGAAAGATTTGGGTCAGCCAATCTATGGTCGGGTGGTTCATGGAAGTCCCAAACCTGGTTGGATTATTCATTTATTAATAAGAATTCCTTATCCTTGGTATTTCATGTGTTAATGTACTAGTTCATATATGGTTTTTATGGTTGTTATATCCTTGTTATTGCTTTTGGTTATATGTTGGTTATGAGTGTGTGTTGGGCACGAAATCCCCCAAGGCAAGTTTTGGGGCTTAAAGCCCAAGTTATGACTAAGTCTAATGTAAAGACTCTATGAGGTGTGGGCGCGGAGTGCGAAGATTGTAAATGAGTCAGAGGGTTGTCCACCCTCATTTTTGTAATGTAATGTTGGCGTGAGAGATCTACCCATGGTTTGCAGGCCATGGGATTGTATAAATAGAGCGAGGCTATAAGTTGTAAAAGACATTAAGAAAAAAGAGATAGAATGGAAGGAATGAAAATGAATTGAGTCTGACTCAAAGAGTAAAGTTGAGGCTTTGGGTCATAGAGTAGGAGAAGGCTCTGCAGCTGAGTACATAGAGGCCTAGTAGCCTACAACTAAGTGCGCGGATTCTTGCAGCTGAGTGCATAGGACAGGTTGAGTCCATAACTGATTGAAGCTATAATAAAGAGAAATTTTACATCATTTATGTGTATTGTTTCCTGTTTTATGCTTTGAAGTGTATTGGGCATGAATTATAAGGTTACTATTTATTTTCTAGGTGAACTTATATGAATATTTTTAATAAGTGAATATAAGATAAAGTATATATTTACGTGAAGATAACTAACTGTTATAAGAAGATAAGTAAGATCCGTAGTATAACAACGTGAAAGCTCCACAACCCCTGGTTAGAGCTACGCGAAGACAAATACAATAGGGCACAAAGGCCTCACAGGTTAGAAAGGTGTGTGGAGTAACCTACACGAAGGTATCCAAAGTTGGACTAAATCGACCCCTTAGACATCTGAAGGGTGCGGAAACCTAGTTCCAGCATCCTCCCATACTGCTTTGGGTGAGACCTCAGTTTGCGATCCGCGGGTTGTTTCCGAAAGGTCCAGTAGTACAGGGATGTTTTTGGCTAGCTAACTCGAACCTCGGTCAGGCCCCATCAAGCCAACAAACGGTTCCGTTGCCGGGACTAGAATCTGCATAGAGATGTCTGATGTCACATCATTGGAATCCAACTAAGAAGGAAATTGAAGGTTGGTTAGACTGCTACCTATACACAGAAACATGGCGGACGAGAACATGAATCCACAACTAACAAAAGAAGGGTGGTTATACTGCTACCTATACACAGAGGTCCACGAAATTTTCTTCGTGTCTTTCCCCATTGAACTGTATGAGTGGATTGCGAAGCTATCAGATAGCAAAGGAAGGTGAAAGCTCGACAGTCCTATTGTGTGGACCCCAGAATTGGTACGTAGATTGGAAGCATAGGAGGATAAGATCGCTCATGTTGTTGATCACTGGCTTGATTGGATTATAGGAGGATTCATTACTAAGTTTGCAGTAGACACTATGGTAAGCTACAATGAGGTCGAGTGACACTTGCTCAAAGGACTGCAAGGTAAGTACGTTAAGTCTCTGAACAATTGGATTAAAATTCTACTGTGTGAAAAGCGGATTATATGAATACATTGATGTTCGGGGCTATGCAAAGTGGGATAATTTACAGAAACGAAGGTAGTGCAGATCTAGAAACTAGCTCCTTGATCTCACCTCCGCGAGGGGATGTGGAAGATCTCGTGAAGGTCTCACCAAGAAGTGCGATAAATTTGATAAGGCAGGGGATCCCATGCATACCACTTGCACCCACACCACCACTAGCTTCATTGCCTTCATCCCCATCTTTGCCCATACCACCTCTGCCACCCCCACATTTTGATATGGCGAGCTCGATAAACGTGCCTGTGTTCAAAGGAGTGGGGAATGAAGATCCAGACCAGTTTTGGTTCGTGGTAAAAGCTGTATGGGAAGCACAGGAAGTGACAGATGATAATATCAAGAAAGCAAATTTGGTTAGAAATCTGCAAGATCGCGCGGTGACCTGGTGAGAAGTGCAGTCAATCATTCGGTTCAAAGAAATTACAATGCTACTGGGTGAGACTCCTTGGGAGGTGGATCAAAGGTTGAAGTGCACGATTCACAAAGCTAATATGACCTTGACAGATGGACAACACCGCGAATGGTTTGTAGCATCACTATCGCTGCATTTTAGGAACGCGTTGTCGCAACAAAGGTTGACAACTCAGGATGAAGCCTTAGAGACCGGAATGAGGCTGCATGAGACCCATATACAGGACCCTAACCTAAGAGTTTAGAAAATCCATGCGCAGTTGAAGAACCTATGCCTTGAGATGCAGAGTTTGAAACATGACAGGACAGTTCGACCAGAAGCGCATGAGGAAGTGTGGTGCATAAAATGTAAGGCTCAGGGACATGACAAGGACCACTACTCAGTATTTGTGAATTATATCACAGGAGGAGGAGAACTGATATACTACAATTACGGAGGGCCAAGACATTATACCCGTGATTGTATGAACACAATGCATCCATCATGTCTGTATTATGTGTTGTTTGATCATGAGATAGAGGATTGTCCCACGCTGATAGCTAGGTTGCACGATAAGGGATCGCTCCAAAATCCCCCGACTCAGAACCTAAAAATGATGAGGTCTAAGCCGCGCGTGGAAGATCCAAATGTAAACATTGTGCTCCAAAGTGGGATTATGACAGGAGAGGGTAAAGGAAAACAACTTGAAGATAGTACTTGGGTTTGTAAGGCTCCGACAAAAGAACCATATTGTTATTTGGAGTGCACTAAGGAAACCTTTATGGAAGTTAGGAAGAGCTTCGTTGATGCCTCCACTTTGGGAAGCAGAGATAGATCGGATTGAAAAATGGACCCATCTATGCTTACGAAATTCCTAGAAACATGTATGAAGTTACTGCACGATAGTAAGGTGGTAAAGGGACTACAAGAACTCATTAACAGATGCGCTGGGACCATGCTAGGAGAACCACGCATGGTTCGGAAGATTGGAAAACACAAGACAAGAACATGGAGAGAAATGAGGCTATCTTCATAGATTGGCGAGTATGAGATGGACCAAGTAATTCTGGATCTAGGATCGGATGTGAACATTCTGCCAAAGCAGACATGGGAGCACATGGGGAGGCTTATGCTACGATGGTCTCCTATTCAGCTATGCATGGTGAAAAAAAAAGATAATACCCTTGGGGCGATTGCAGGGAATCACACTGGATATTGAAGGAGTGAGTTTGCTAACCGACTTTGAGGTGATAGGGATTGTCGATGACAACAATCCCTACCCCATGCTCTTAGGAATCGATTGGGTCACTGACATGAATGGGGTGATTAACTTGAAAAAGCACACAATGATTTTTAAGAGGAATTATTTGCGTGTAGTGATACCTTTGGACCCTGCTGAGGGATCGCACTACCCTGCGCCAATGCGTGACTATGAAAGTGATGATGGATTAGACTGCATCTACAAGATAATTGCATGAGAGCAAGACTAGGTAAATCGCACCACGAATGGATGAATCTCCTGGGAGCGTGAAAGATCCTGTTCGTCGGATTTGGATGAAGAACTAGAGCGACGACAGAACCAGTTACATGATGTAACCACGTTGAACTGTAACATGATGACAAGATCGCTGCACTGCATTTTAGCGGAAATGAGACATTTACCTACTTATGATGGATTATGTGTGGTAGATTTTTTCTTGAACAGATTTGAAAGGGAAGTGCCAGAAAAACAATATTTCGTGGCTTTGAAGTGGGTACTACATGCTACACCTGCAAGGTGGTGGGGTACGTGCCAAGGAAGCTTTGAGGACTAGCGCGAACGCAGGGGAATGATGCGCATGCATTTTGGGAAGCCTCAGACGTGACTAATAGATAAATACAATGTACGGGATGGTCCGTGTGTGCATCTATCCAAGTGGGTACATGCATATGGTAAACAACCTACGCGGATGCAGATGGACTTCGCGTTGGGAGACACGGTCAATAGTCATGTGTTGGGGAAGCAACTATGCGAACATTCCCTTGAGTTGGAACAATAGAGGATGAAAAAACAAGTGCGTAGAAGGTTACCCACGCAGAAGCATTTAACAAAGTACGCGAAGCACTAAACAAGGTATATAATGTGCAGAAAATTGATTGGGACTTGTGCGTACTAGCAGTTTTGTGGGCTTATAGGACAACGTGCAAGAAATTGATGGGACATAAGCCTTCTAGGCTGACTTATGGAGCAAACGTTGTAGTCCCAATAGAGTATAATATGCCTAGTGGGCGCATCGTAGCGCCGGTGGATATGATAGTTCGCGAAGCCTTGGAAGAAGGGATCGCACAGCTGAACTAAGAAGAATGCTTGGGACCTGAGGAAGAAATCCAACAGGGTGATCTTAGGCTCCAAGAACTCAAGAAAGAAAGAGTGCAGTTAAGGGAGAAAAGCGCTTTGGTGGAAGCGGAAGTCAAAAAGATTGAGGAAGAAATAAAGAAGGATTTTCTCGATAAGAAAACCATGGTGATAAAACAAGGTGTGCATGATTACGTTTACAAATTTGGGGACTACCAGCAAAAGTTGATTATCTTGATGCCATGGATTGGA